>PVKP010007436.1:0-77167 GCA_004027715.1 Plecturocebus donacophilus
CACACTTGGCAGATGGGGGAAGCATCTGAGATTAAGACCACGGCTGTTACAGGGATCGTGTAAACTTGTTTTTGTTTGTTCCTGCCGGGTGTTGTATGTATGGTGACTTGTGGATTTATGTTTCAGTGTACTGGAAACTTCCCATTTTATTCAAGAAATCTGTTCATGTTATAAGCCTTGATTAAAGAGGAAGTTTTTATAATCTAAAAAAAAAGGGAAGGTGAACGGCAGGAGTGGTGCGCAGCCAGTTCACAGAGTCCCAGACATCAAGAGGGGCTGCGAAAGGCATTCCCTGGGCTGCGGAGGCTGGGGGTTCAGGGCTGTGCGGCAGGACTGGGAGGGGCAGGGATCTGAAAACTGCCCTTCAGCTCCCCCGCAAGGGGCTCCCTTCCCAAGCCCCAGAGGCGTGAGAAAGAGAATGGAGGGCAGAGAGCAGAGGGGCCCAAAGCATCATGGCTGTGTCCACCCTCAGGAGGCTCAGGTGGGTACCAGTCCAAAGACTCAAGTGCTGGGAGTGGGCCGGGCCTCCTGACTCTTCCAGTGCTCACCGTGGACTCAAGGATACCACTGCAGGCGCCCAGTAGAGCCCAGGCCCCAGGTCTGTCTAATTCTGAGCCAGGGGACTTCACAGTTCAGTCCTCAGCCCCCAAATCAGTTTTCCTCTCTGGGCCCATGGGCTCCGTTCCCAGTCTGGCCCAAATCCCCCATCCCATCTTCCTGCTGGCAGGCACAGGTGGGGTCTCCCACTCGCTAACCATGCCCCTTCTCTTCCCCGGCAGCCTCTTCCTCCACACGGACCACCTGGGCTCCCCGCAACCTGGTCTCTTCACAGACCCAGACCCAGAGCTGCGTGCCTCCCACTGAAGGAGCCAGAGAAGGCTCTGAGTCTCCATCTACCATCGCTGTCCCTTCACAGTGAGTTCGTGGGGTGCCCAGAGCCACACAGGCCCGGGCAGGGGCTGGCAGACGGAGACTGGCCTCCCCAGCCTGTCCTCTCCCCTTCTTGTCCCTCCGCCTTCCAGGCCACAGAACTCCACGCTCCGCCCTGGCCCTGCAGCCCCCAGCGTCCTGCTCCCGGTGCTCTGTGGACTCCTCGGAGCCAAGAGCCTGGTGCTGTCAGCCCTGCTCGTCTGGTGGTGAGTGTGGTGTGGGTTGGACTTGGGCAAAGGGAACAGGGAACAGCTTCTGCCCAGGATAGAAGGTCAGAGGGGAATCGGCCAGAGAACAGAGGTGGAAATGACCATCGGCGGCGCTCTCCAAATTAAAGCCTCATGGAGCGCATCCATCGACGTGTCTGTCACACAGGCTCACCTTTGTCCTTCAGCTGCAGACTTGCAGGAATCTCATCTATGTTTCTCTGTCTCTGTGTGTTCTCCTCTCTCTTTCTTCTCCCCATTCCCTTTTCATCCCTGTCCCTCTCCATTTCTCCCCTTCCCTCTTCCGCAGTCCACCCCTCTTCCTCTCTCCCTGTCTCTCTATTCCTTCCTCCTCTCCCCTTCTTCCCTCTTTCTCCTTCTCCCCTTCCCCTCCCCAATCCCTCCATCAGAAACACTGAGCTGCACAGCTGGAAAGTCCCTCCCACCACCTGCCCTTCCAGGGACTCCCTAAAGCCACCATCCCAGGACTCTGCCTCATTCAAGTCCTGAGGGAGAGAGGGTGGACACAGGAGGGAAACAGCCACTGGGAGGAGGGGACACATGAGAAAAACCATAGGTGGGGCTGAGTGAAAGGTGCAAGGACAACTCAGTCAGGCCAGGAGCCGGCTTGCTGGAGGAGAGGCAGGCTTGGGGAGAGGGACAGGGTAGGAGAACAGATTCAAGTCATTTCATGTATTTCTCCCGGCTCTTTGCATCTCAGGGTCTTAAGGAATCAGCATATGCTGCATCAAGGGAGATCTCTGCTGCGCCCAGCTCAGCACAGTCCCCGGGCCCATAGGTGCTTCCCACTGAGCCACAGGACCCCAGGTGGGCGGCGAGTCTCCAACAAGGCTGGGCTCCCAGGAGCTCCTCCCGGACCTCTGCATTCTCAGCAAAGAAAAAGCCAGAACTCTATCCAAGGCCTTTGGCCACATCCTCCCTGCAGAGCTGAGGCTTTCCTCCCAGGCCGTCTACTTGCCCACCCTCAGTTTACACTGGACCCCGTTGTGGGAGCAAAGCCCAGCACCTGCAGCACCTTTTCACCAAGCCTGAGTCGCTGATGACAATCCCTCCTCCCTGCCGCCTCCTCCTATCTATAGCCCCCGATAAAAGAAAAACTTGGCCAGGTGAGGTGGCTCACACCTGTAATCCCAGCACTTTGAGAGGCTGAGGCAGGTGGATCACGAAGTCAGGAGTTCGAGACCAGCCTGGCCAATATGGCGAAACCCCATCTCTGCTAAAAATACCAAAAAAATTAGCCAGACATGGTGACAGGTGCCTGTAATCCCAGCTACTGGGGAGGCTGAGGCAGGAGAATCGCTTGAACCCAGGAGGCAGAGTTTGCAGTAAGCCAAGATCGTGCCACTGCACTCCAGTCTGGGCGACAGAGTGAGGCTCTGTCTCAAAAAAATAAAAAGAAAAACTTTAGGCCTGGAACGCCGATGGTTGACACTTGTAATATCACCACTTTGGGAGACCAAAGCTGGAGGATTGCTTGAAGCCAAGAGTTCGTGGTTGCAGTGAGCCATCATCACACCACTGCACACCAGTCTGAGCAACAGAATGAGATCTTGTCTCTAAAACAGAAAAGAAGAAAAGAAACAGGTTAGACAAAATAAATTTAACAGAGTTTATTTGAGCAAGGAACGATTTGCAAATTGGGCAGCCCTCGAAACCAGAAGAGGTTTAGAGAACTCCACTCTGCAACTCAGGCAGCTGTAGAGACAGCAAAAGACTGAAGAAAGCAGAAACAAGGAACAAAAAGCAAATTGGCCATTTCAGTTACCTTTCTTGTAAAGGTTAAAGCAGAGGGGACTTCCTTTTCATGCTGGCCAAAATTGGCCTGTTCAGGGATTTGGCTCTTACCTCTCTCTCCTAATTTCTCAGAAGGTCAGATAAACAGCTTGGTTTCGGCTTGGTGATGTGCAACCTTAGCAAGGTGACCCCATTTTGGTTTGGGCTGTTGGACCAAGGGCAGGAGGAGCTCAGTCTAAATCAATGGCTTCTTATCAATTTTATTTAACACCCCACAGCCAGGCGCCTGGGTCACCCCAAGATTTCCATCTCCCTCTCCCCTTGCTCAGCCATACTCTGCCAAGGCCTCCCCTGTTGTGCCTCCTCCCCCTTTCCAAGCCCCTTCACCTCACACTGGCACTCGGACCACTGTGTCAGCCACCTAACGGGGGTCCCGTCTTCAGTCCCCACCTCCTAGCTGGTTCCCCTGATACACCCCTTCCCAACAATACCTCTGTGCATTTCCACCACCCAGGAATTGAAGTCCCATGTCATTACTGAGGGCTTATAATGCTTTGCCCAGGTCAGCCACCCCTGCAGCACAGCACTGCCCTGTGCTGTCCTTATCACCCCCAACAGGGCTGCAGCCTCTAGAAGAAAGCGAACCTTTCTTTTTTTCTGCACGAGATGGGCAAGAGGCGTCTCAACTCACCACATTCGAGATCACTCTGTGCCCTGCCCCAGGCCTGTCATCCCCACAGGGCTGTTCTCTGACACTTGCAATCCCCATTTCAGACCTACTAGACTGAGCCTGATGTGATGATCTTCTCTCTCCTGTTTGTCATCTATTTTTCTTTATTCCTACTCTCTGGGAAAGCACCTCAAAGTTACATTCTATTCAAATGTTTACAATATACACGATCACATTTCTCATTTCTAAACAGTCCATTTGTTCTCTGAATGTTCCTTTTTATAGCACAGCATGTTTTATTTTGGCAAGCCATATTTTCCATGGAAATATTAAAGTTTTAACTTTTGAACTTCTTCGAAGCTTTATATATTTTCTGTGTCCTCCAAGTGTCCATCATATCTTTTGTTTTCTCCTTTCATTTACCTCTGTCTTTCTTCAGAGCTTTCTGGAAACCTCTGCCGCTTCTTGGCCACCCACTTGCATGGAAGCACCCAGAAGCCCCGTGTATGCCGCAGGGTGCTGTGGGCTCCAGGCTGATTGGGCAGAGCATGGCTCTGGTTTTTTTCTCTTTCACAGCCCGGTCTCTCCAGAAAGGACTCTTAGCTGTCCTCCCTGGGGGTGTAAGCCTAGACCCAGGGTTCTAGGCACCAACTGAAGCAGAGCAAAGGGATCTCACTGCCCAATGTCTGTTCCCACCCAAGCCCCCACTACACATTGTCTCTCTGTGCACCCTGTGCCCCAAGCAGAGCATCGCGGTGTCCACCCTCATCAGAGACTTACCTCAAGCTCTCAACAGCCGCTGAGAGAGAGGAAAGACAGAGGATGTGGGCAGCTAACCTACTCTCAGTCTCACGAGAGCCAAAGAACCTAGGAGTCTAAGTGATTCTTAAAGCAGAGCTCCAACCTGTTCTCTGGTTTCTGGTGCCCACCTCAATCCTGCCTTAAGACATACAATTTCTTGCCAGGCGCGGTGTCTGACACCTGTAATCCCAGCACTTTGGGAGGCTGAGGTGGGCAGATCACCTGAGGTCGGGAGTTTGAGACTAGCCTGACCAACATGGAGAAACCCCATCTCTACTAAAAATACAAAAACTGGGCATGGTGGGGCGCACTTGTAATCCGAGCTACTCGGGAGGCTGAGGCAGGAGAATCACTTGAACCCAGGAGGCGGAGGTTGCACTGAGCTGAGATCACATCACTGCACTCCAGCCTGGGTGACAGAGAGAGACTCTGTCTCAAAAAAAAAAAAAAGACACTATTTATCCTCTCCACCTTTCTGGGGTTCTAGGGTAAAAACAACTTTCCTTTTATTCTCCCACTCCTGCCAGCTTTCTCTGATTTGTGAAGTCATCTGATTTTACCCACCTTCAAAATGTATATGGAGCTCTCTGTTTATCCTTGAGGATGAGTTTGTGTAATTTTTATCCGGTTATTGCTGCTTTCACCTTCTTGGCAAGAGCGAGGAGGGACCCCAGATTTTCCATCAAAACACCCCTCCCCAGCTGAGTGCTGTGGCTCACACCTGCAATCCCAGCACTTTGGGAGGCTGAGGTAGGTGGATCACAAGGTCAGGAGATTGAGACCAGCCTGGCTGACATGGTAAAAACCCATCTCTACTAAAAATACAAAAATTTACTGGGCGTGGTGGTGCATGCCTGTAATCCCAGCTCCTCAGAAGGCTGAGCAGGAGAATCACTTGAACCCGGAAGGCGGAGGTTGCAGTGAGCTGAGATCACACCACGGCACTCCAGCCTGGGCAACAAGAGCGAGACTCTGTCTCAAAAAAAAAAAAAAAAAATCTCCTTCCTTTCTTGCCCCAGCCCTCTACAGCTGCGGAGATGTTGATGCCTAAGAAGAGCTGGATTGCCATTTTTGAACTCCTTTTTAAGGAGGGAGCCATGGTGGCCAAGAAGGATGCCCACATGCCCAAGCACCCGAAGCTGGCAGACAAGAATGTGCCCAAGCTTCATGTCATGAAGGCCATGCAGTCTCTCAAGTCCCAAGGCTTATGTGAAGGAACAGTTTGTCTGGTATCTTAACAAGAAGGGTATCCAGTATCTCCGTGACTACCTTCATCTGCCCCCAGAGATTGTGCCTGCCACCCTATGCCACAGCCGTCCAGAGACAGGCAGGCCTCGGCCTAAAGGTCTGGAGGGTAAGCGGCCTGCAAGACTCACAAGAGGGGAAGCCAACAGAGATACCTACAGGCGGAGTGCTGTGCCACCTGGTGCCAACAAGAAAGCCGAGTCTGGGGCTGGGTCAGCAACCGAATTCCAGTTTAGAGGCGGATTTGGTCATGGATATGGTCAGCCACCTCAGTAAAACTGGAGAGGATTATTTTGCATTGAATAAACTTACAGCCAAAAAAAAAAACCCTCCCTAGCACCCAACACCAAGGACAGGAGTGAGATCCCAGATCTCCACTTGCTCCTGTAAAGACTCCTGGCCTCCTCCCGCTCCCGCAAGGTCAGCACCCAGACTCCAGGACAGCCTCTCGGTCCCTTATTTTATCCCTGTTCACTCCGGTCACCACAAGACGCCCACAGTGCCCCAGTCCTTCCTCGTCACCCAGAATCCCAACTCAGTACGACTTTGTAAACCCATTAAATTAGCCCCATGTCCCACTCATTCCCAATTCCATAACCTTTCCACCTTGCCTGTGAAGTGCACAGTCATCAGTACAAGCCCCTGAGTGCTCAGCTTCTCTAAACGTCACTGTGGTACGCTCCCTGACATCTGCCTGTTCTCTGAGGACACTGCTTTCTCTGCAGTTCTCTTAAGGGGAAGCTTTTGCTCTCCTTCACCTCATGCTCCTGGGTCCCAGGGTGGGATCAGTGTCCTCCGTGCTCCTCACGGCCCCTTCCTATCTTCCTATCCTCGCTAAAGCACCCCACAAGTAGCTTTCTGCCATTAGACTATACCACTGTGGGTGACCAGCCATCATTGTTACAAATCCTGTACAATCTGGGGCACTTTATTCCTCGTGGGTCTTAACCCCAGGCTCAACATCACTCTTCCTGCCGCTGCCATAATCCTTGGTGATCTTGGGCCTGTATAGACCCAACATCTACATGGACGATTCTTCCAAAACCCTGGCATCTCAGTTTCTTGGCCTCCTCTCCCAGTGGTCTCAACCTCTTCCCTATCTCAACCACCCTTGCAGATGGTCAGCAAGCACAACAGCTCTGCTCTTACTCTCATTCCCACCACCCACTACCTCAATCCTGTTAACCTGATCTCAGTATTGCTTTAATGCCGCAGGGACCCATGATCCATTCATCTGCCATCTGCCCCTTTCCCCTATCTCACTCATGCTTTCCTTTCCCTTAGATGCCACGACCCAACCTCAAATCACTCTTTGGCCCATAGCCTCCATTTCTGTGCCCCCTTCCCTTTTATTGACCTCCTCTGGGAAAACTGTAACCCTGGTTGAATCCAGCTTCCCGCTTACAATGTGCCTGTACCCAGCCAAGGTGAATGTGGTTGTGGCTGGCAAAGTACAGTCTATCATCCCGAAATGTCTCACTGTAAGCACGTGACCTTGAGAGTGGAGTGGCTCTGCTCCATTCTAGACCCACAGCGTCCCTGTCCTCCCTCTCCACATGCTCAGCTGGTGTCCCCACATCCTAACTCGCTGAATAGAGAGAGGGAAAAAGAGAAAGGGAGGGAGGGATGGACACAAAGAGAAGGAGAGAAAGAGAGGAAGGAGGGAAGGAAGGAAGGAGGGAAGGAAGGAAGGGAAGGACGGAAGGAGGGAGGGAGGAAGGGAGGAAGGAAGAAAGGGAGGGAAGGCGGGAGGGAGGAAGGGAGGAAGGAAGAAAGGGAGAGAAGGAGAAAAAAGAATGTCCACTTGATCCCAAGACAACTACCAGTTATCTGCCTCTCTTCTTCCTCTCACTCTCCCTATTCTCATCTCAAGCCAATCACTTTCCCTCAGCTCCAAATATCATCTTCTCTTGTCTACACAAGAATATTCCAGTCGAGCGTGGCGGTGCATGCTTGTGGTCCCAGCTACTCAGGAGGCTGAGGCAGGAAGATTGCTTGAGCCTGAGAGGTTGAGGCTGTGGGGAATTATGATCATGCCACTGCACTCCAGCCTGGGAGACAGACCAAGACCCCGTCTAAAGTTAAAAAAGGAATATTCTTCCAGGAGCCACCCCTCTCTCCTGCATCATGTTCCTCTCCGTTGTATGTCATGACCATCAGAATCGAAATGGGCTCTGCATATTAAGCCGTCCCCACTTACAGCCCTGCAGCTACTGCTCCAACATCTTATTGTCCTCTGCAACAAAGGCCCATGAAAGGACTGGCTGCACCGCCAGCCTCCCAGGTTCTCTTTTGTTCTCTCTTAAAGCCACTCCGGTCAGTCCTTTGATGGTGCCACTCCCCGAAACACCTCCAGTGACTTCTGTACTGTGAAATCCAACAGCCAGTGCTGAAATCTCCTCACCCTGGGAAGAAGAGCACCCCGGGCCTGGCCTCCCACTTCTGCTTTCTGGAGATGGTTTCTTCCAGGGCTTCCACGAAGAAAGAACTCTTGTGACATTCTCCTGACTCATTCGATGTTGCATAATAAATTAGCCCCAAAACGTAGTAGCTTAAAACAACACATGATAAATATCCATTAGGTCACAGGTTTTTTTGGGGGGTGGGGGTGTGGTCAGAAATTTGGGAACGACTCAGCTGGGTGTTCCTGGCTCAACACCTCTCTGGTGTTGCCGTCAGGATGTCAGCAAGAGGTGCATTCGTGGGGAGGCTTGATGGGGGGCCGTGACCAAGGCAGGCACTCTCACGTGGTTGCTGGCACAAGCCTCAGTTCTTTGCCGTGCGAGGCTTTCTTCACAGCATGGAAACAACTTCCCCAATGTGACTGATCCGAGAGAGGGTGTGGAAGGAGGAAGTTACAGTGCCGTTAATAATGACCTAGACTCCAAAATCACAAACCATTGCTTCTGCCACATTCTACTCATTGGAAGCCAGTCACTGGGTCCAGCCTACGCTCAAAGGAATTCGCCTCCATCCCTCGAAGGAAGGTATATTAAAGAATTAGTGCCTGTATTTTAAAACCACCAAGTACCCGCACTGGCCACAAATTATTTACATTCCTCCCACACGCAACATACACTTAGCCCCACCGAAAGCCTCCCAAAGTCTCATCCCATGATGGCATGACATCCCATTATGACATGAGGACGAGTCCAGGAACTCGTCATTTAAATCAGGTCCAGGTGTGGAGGAAACTCCTCAGGTGTAGTTCCTCAAGTACAGTTCTCAGTATGAAGAGCTGTGAGCTAGAGAGAAACTAGCTGCCGCACTCACACACAACCCCAATGTCCAGTGCAGCACAGTCACAGGAAAACCACTACACATATTCTTGTTCAAGGAAGCAGGAGGCAAAAAAAAAAAGTCACTGGTCCAACATGGCTGTGCGGTCCCTGCGGGAGGGTCGGCGGCAGGTGCAACACCTACTGGCCTCGAGTGCTACATGGGTGAGCAAAGGATGGCTGCTTCCAGTCAGTACTGCCACCCAGAGAACTCTTGGGGAGGACTGCCATCCTGAGGACCGTCCTGATGACCTTGGGCCCTGTCTTGCTGAATGAGCCTTAAGGGTAAAAGCTGTGAAGCTGGAGAAAGAAGTCCGGGATTTAACAGTGGGATACCAGAGAGCTGCAGCTGATTCTGAAAACATAAGAAGGTGAACCCAGAAATGTGTGGAAGACGCCAAGATATTTGGAATCCAGAGTTTCTGTAAGAACTTGGTGGAAGTGGCTGACGTTTTTGAGAAGACTACAGAGTGAATTTCTGAAGAATCAGAGCCTGGGGACCAGAAACTCACTCTGGAGAAGGTCTTCTGAGGGTTTTCGCTTTTAGAAGCAAAGCTGGAAAAATGTGTTTGCCAAACATGGCCTTGAGAAGCTGACACCCACTGGTGACAAACATGACCCCCATCAGCATGAACTCGTCTGTCATGTGCCAGCTGGTGTCGAGGTGCCGCCTGGCACTGTGGCATTAGTAAGACAAGACGGCTACAAACTTCATGGCTGCACCATTAGACTTTCCCAGGTGGAGGTGGCAGTGAAGTCACAGAGAAGACTACGAAAAGGCCATCAGGAACTGGATGTTCTCCCCAAGTGCAGGCATCTGTGTTTCTTTAATTTATTAAACTAGGTTTGTTTTTTTTAAAAAAAAGTCACTAGTCTTTAGAAAATCAGAACTTTATCGCCAGGCACAGTGGTTCACACCTGTAATCCCAGCACTTTGGGAGGCTGAGGCTGGCACATCACAAGATCAGGAGTTTGAGATCAGCCTGGCCAACATGGTAAAATCCTGTCTCTACTAAAGACACAAAAAATTAGCCAGGTGTGGTGGCAGATGGTTGTAGTCCCAGCTACTCGGGAGGCTGAGGCAGGAGAAACACTTGAACCTGGGAGGCAGAGGTTGCAGTGAGCTGAGATCATGCCATTGCACTCCAGCCTCGGCAACAGGGCAAGACTCCATCTCAGAAAAAAAAAAGAAACTTAGCTGGGCAAATGTTGGACATTCTTTGATTCAGACTTTGCTCAATTCCTACCTAGAAATAATTTTCAGTTTTTCCGTGGTCATGGCTCCTTTGTGCTTGAATGTGTCTCTGAGCCACCCTTCTCTTTCCATGAAAAGTAGCCCATATTTACAGCTGCATAGTTTCCCCAGGCTGCTTCCTGCCAGTTTAATTTGGGGGATACAAAGTGAGATCCCAGATTTTATGCTATCTCTGTTCCTTTCTGTCCAATCTGGCAGTGTTTTGTGAATGTCATTCTCTTTAAAAATATGTGGATCTCCTGTAACACTTACTGTGGCTCACTCCTTTAGATAAAGGCCATGCCTACAAATTTCTTCAAGAGAAGATCTCTTCCACACCATGTACATCTGCTGAGACAATGAGGATAATGTCTTTATACTTCTTAGAAGCTCTAATGTTTGACTGAAAAAATCTGTGAAGCACATACCCTTAAATTCATGAGAGGGCCTTTTGCCTGAGACACTATATGAAAAAATAACATATATATATATATGTCTTTGACCCTAGTTCCTGACACAGAGATCCTAAGACCCTTATAAATGGGAGTGCTAAGAGAATCTTTTGTTCTAATATTTGGTCTTTGATCTCTGTTCCTGACACAGAGCTCCTAAGACCTTTGTAATCTCCCGAGTGATAGGAATGTCTAACGCAGAGGGCCTCCCTCCTGAATTTCCTGGCATCCGTTCCTCTGAAGAGGCACGCACCTGTAGTCCCAGCTACTCAGGAGGCTGAGCAGGAGAATCGCTTGAACCTGGGAGGCGGAGGTTGTGGTGAGCCAAGATCGCGCCACTGCACTCCAGCCTGGGTGACAGAGCAACGCTCCAAAAGAAAAAAGAGAAAAAAAAAACCTCCCATACCCCAGGGAGGGGAGGGGGCTGAAGACTGCATTAATATCAATCATGCTGACATGATGAAGTCCCTGTAAACATCACAAAAGTAAGAGTTCAGGAACTTCTGAGTTGATGAACACATTCATGTGCTGGGAGGGTGGTACACCCCAGACCCACGGAGACAGAAGCTCCTGCCCTCAAGCCCTTCTAGACCTGAAAACAATTTGGTTTTTCCTGCTAAACACATTCCCTTTCTGAGGTCTTAAGAGAGGATTTTATAGTCATGGCCTTGGTTTCATCTTTAAACCACATATTCCTAAATGTGCCCTGGATTTGATTTTAGTATCATTTACTGTCCAGAGGCTGAGAATTTTTTAAGTCACCAAGCGCCAGCTCCCTCATGTTGAATAATCCTGCCTAGCATTTACCTCTCTCCTCTCTTGTTTTACAATGAGCCACATGAAGAAACCAGGTAGCACTTTCAAGACTTTGGGAAATCCTAGCTGTGTAACCCAGTTCATGACAGACATTTTCCACTTTCCACATGACTGCAGATGACAGTGTTGCTAAATTTTCTGCCACTGCGTAACAAAGAACCCCCTTTCTTTTAACCCACTAAGTGACACTGGAAACGTTTCTTAAGATCTCTAACCCCAGTCTCCTCATTGGTAAAAACAGAACTGATAACACCCACATTACCAAGCTATTTGGATTTCTAAGGAGGATGAGACACTCAAAAAGCACCAGACCAAAGGGCAACACTGAACAAAGGCTGAGTTTTAGAGGGAGGAGGTGTAGAAGAAAGCAGACTCATCTGTGCCCAGCAGAGACCATCCATCTTTCCAGAGCTGACTGCAGCTGGAAAGACAGACAATAGCATGTGCCCAAAGGGTAAACTTGGAGACCTTCAGGAAACAGGCCCCTCTTCTTGGTGGGCAGTAGAGGAAAATAAAGGAAAAAATCCGAGTGAGGAAACTGACCAAGCTGGGCTCAAATTCTGTGCATACTCACTGACGCCTCTCTGGCAGCAGTGGCCAGGGGCGGACTTCCTCCTTGTCGGGGGGTACGGCAGCCAACCCTGTGAGTAATGGGAAGGGGCTTCCTCTGCACCTATGTGCAATTGCATGGCAGTCTCTGACCGCCTTCCTGGTTTCCTGTTCTGATTGCAGCGGGGGACAAGTGGTGGAAAGCCCTCACTGAGCTCAGGAGCCTGGATACTGAAAAATCCACCTGTCACCTTCAACAGGTCACGGACCTTCCCTGAACCTCAGTTTCCTCACCTGTAGAGAGAGAAATATCACACCACACTCTTGCAAGGACCAACATAAGCAATGCTGAAGAACACACTTCGTAAATAATAAAATGCTCTGAATGTTTTATTCCTGTTGTTCCCTAAGTTTCCTTCAAATTCTGTCTGCATCCCCACATTTGATCTCTAGGGGACCAGCTTCTCTAGTTTGCCCTCTTTTCTCCATCATCACCCTTTCTTATCTTCAGTTCCCCTGATGTTCCCTGTACATCTGGGAGCTGCCTTAGATGCTGCTGTGAACAGTGAAGGGCACTCACGAAAGCCCAGTGAGTAGAAGTGCCGTGGGTGAGCAAGGCTTGGAAAGAAGACCTGGGTGTGTCTTCTCAGCGCAGCCCTGTATGAACTTAGGCAGGTAGGTCACTGCCCCTCTCTGAACATCTGTTTCTTTCTCTTGAAAATGAAGGGGATGGAGATGAGTTTTGAAGCCCCTTCTCCATGAGGGTAAGTCCATAAACATGAACGGAACACCTCCCTGTGCCCAGCTCAGAGTTACCAGGGACCTGGCACCACGGAACACAAACAAAAGGAGACAGTCTAAAAACGCAGCTGTGAGTCCCTGTGTGGAGGGCCCCCTGTGCAAGATTGCAGCACAGGCTGAGGGAAGGGGACAGTGGAGGAGGGAGCAGAGCTGAAAAGAGGTGGCTGGGAGGGATAGAAAAGCAGGACACTAGTGGGCACCAGACAGTGAGGGAAGAAGTCCAACAAGGATGAGGAACTTTGCTGTGAAGTCATGTTAGTCAGGACGCCATGGCCTTCCATAAGCAAGAGAGAGCGCACACAGTCCTAGGAAGGAGGCGAAGCTCTGCCCCATGTCCACTCACCCCTAAGGTTCTGGGAGCATCCTGGTATCCAGGGACAATTTAGGCTCCCAGGGTCTGCGGTCTTTTTCTTGGAAACCCCAGTCTCCTGCCTCCTCTCTCCAGCTCTCGCCTTCCTCCCTGGGCTCCTCTGGGGACCAGGCTCCACACCCAGCCAAGGGCTGGGGACAGACAAGGTCTCAGGCAGATCAGAATTTCTGTTCATGGTTAAAGGGCTGAACTTGTTGGGTCTAAATATGAATATGGACTGAGTAGCAGAGTCTATTAAGAAAGAATTTTTAATTGCATTGGCTGTGATCATATTAATTTGCTATGCAGCAAAAGCTCTTTTTTTAGAAATGTATGATAAATTATTTAAGGTTGGAATGTCAGGATATCTGCAATTTATTTTAGAATACTTCCACATAAAAAAAAAATACCCTGAGTTAAAAATACAGAAGAGGAGTGGAGCACCTGGCCCCTGAGCTCTGATGATGACGGGGCCTGCAGCAGGCCCATCCTGTTCCCTCATGGAAATTAGACAAATGATCCATCTTGTGGAGACATCACAAAAACGGCACCCCGCCTCCCCCCTCAAGCCCTGCATCCTAGCCAGCACCTGGTAGAATTCTAGCCCTGATGGCCCACATGCCCAGGGAGCTCCTGTGGTTATCAGATAACAGCCAATGCAGCCACCATCAAAGCAGAGCCCACAGTCTCAGCGAGGTGCTCACATCTTGGGGCAGCCCTGAACTTGGCATTGCTCAGCAGATCTCCACCACGGCTGCACCTAGAATTGCACCCACCACACCAGGTTTCCTGAGTTTTTTCTCTTCTCTTTGTAAATTATATATAAACATCATTTTCCCAATTCTAAAAATTCTGACATTCAACAGAGGAAAACATGTTAGATTCTTTTATCTCCTTTTTTTTTTTTTCCAACCAACCTTTCTCAGCATTAGTAGGTAAGAGCAAGAGCAAATGGTACAGCCATGCTTCCAGGGCTGAGGCTTCCTGTCTCCTCCTCCTGACTCCTCTCCTCCTGAACAAATCCTGTCCCCTCCCAACACCCGCTCTGAGGATTTGTTGGTCCTCACCCCAAGAGCTCAAGGAGAGGTGGCTTGGCTGAGAGGACCCTCTCCTCTGCCTCCTGCTGCTAAACCAGATGCAGGTACCCTTGGCTTCAGATGGGGGCCTAAGAGAGGAGGACAAGAAAGAAGGCTGGAGAGGGACGGGGGGCAGGGAGAGGTGGCTCTGCAGCCAGAGGACCAGCTGGAGGCTGATCCCAGGGGTGGGTACACAGGTGACTGTGCCCTCTTCCCCAGCCCTCAGGGACCCCTGATCCGAAGCTCCTGAGGAGAAAAACCTGAGCCTGAGGAACTGGGGGAGGGAACTGGAAGGGTCTCTGTGGGGGAGGGAGAGTGTCTCAGCCAATCACTGTGGCCTGCCAGTTACCTGACCAGGCACAAAGCTTAACTACGTCCTTCCCACACTTGACCTGGGACGACTCCCCTGCATCCAGCTTTGCTGCCCTCCCCAAACTGGGCTCCAAGAAAGGAGCTCGGGCACAGTGGTGGGAAACAGTGTTCCCTGCAGCTGTCAGTATTTCCAGAATTGTCCCCAAGTGTCCCCAGGTGAGCTCTTCCCCTGAGGAAATGGCCACCGCACGTTTCTGGGAGAAATGCCTTCACCTTCCCCCTAGAGAAGGACGGCCCTCCATATAAACAGCTCCCCCATACAGAGTCAGGAAGGAAGACTTGACTGATTTTTCTGCTTAGAAAACATTTCTTATGTATAATGAAAGATACTATAAACAATGTTTTTTAAAATGTAAACGGAGATTTTAAAATAATATATATGTTATACAAAGATTAATATCCAGACTATAAAAGGAACTTGTGAAATCAATAAGCAAAGAGCAACAACTCAACAGAAGAAACAGAAAAGGATAGAAATTGCAATCCAAAGAAACGCCCCATGGAAAATTAATACACGGAAGACAAGATCAATTTTATCAGTAAGTGAGAAAATGCAAATTAAAACAACAATGGAGGGATCATTTTTCACCTATTAAATTAATACAAATTTAAAAAATTGGTTATTCTCAGCAGTGACAAGGTTGGGAGAAAATTGGCATCTAAAAGGATGTTGGTAAGAATATAAATTAGTGCATCCTTGTAGGAAATCGATTTGTCCAGATTTATCAGAATATTAGATGTGTATCCCCTTTCCGCAGACAGTTCCATTTTTAGTGTCTGCATGAGAGGATAAATCATGTGTGCACAAAGAAGCATATGTAAAAGGTTATTTGTTGCAACATTGTATATAATAGTGAAACTTAGGAACAAATCAAATGGCTACAAATAGTAAAGGAAGGAAATAAATGAGGCTACATCTCTAGCCTAGGGCACTAAGCAGCAGGTTAGAACGAGGGAGGCAGATGTGTGTGTTCTTTTTTTTTTTTTTTGAGACAGAGTCTTGCTCTGTCGCCAGGCTGGAGTGCAGCGGCGCAGTCTCAGCTCACTGCAACCTCCGCCTCCTGAGTTCAAGCGATTCTTCCACCTCAGCCTCCCGAGTAGCTGGGACCACAGGCATGTGCCACCATGTCCAGCTAATTTTTGTATTTTTAGTAGAGATGGGGTTTCGCCATGTTGGCCAGGATGGTCTCGTTCTCTTGACCTCATGATCTGCCCACCTCGGCCTCCCAAACTGCTGGGATTACAGGCGTGAGCCACCTTGCCCAGCCTGATGTGTGTGTTCTAAATGCACAGAGCAGATCAGCTAAACAATTCAGCTCAAAAAAATCAAGCTGCGGAGTGACACACATCACAGTACTTTATTTATATCGGCAAAATTGAGGATAAAGCTATATCCCCAGTGACATGCTTCTGCGTCCTCACCAAATCTCATGTCTAATGGTAGTCCCCAATGTTGGAGGTGGTTCATGTGGGCAGATCTCTCATGAGCAGGTTAGCACCTCCCCTTGGCACTGTCCTCGAGGTAGTGAGTTTGTTATGATCCCCCATTTGTCTTCCGCCACGATTGGAAATTTCCTGAGGCCTCCCCAGAAGTAGAAGCTGCTATGCTTCCTATACAGCCTGCAGAACCATGAGCCAATTTTTTTAAGTTATCCAGTCTCCGGTATTTATAGCAACGCAAGAATGGACTAATACACTTAGACACAATGTATGTGTGCATGTACGCATGCGTGTGTGTGTATGCATGCATGTGTGTGTATGCATGCATGTGTGAATATGCATGCATATGTGTGTATGTGTGTGCATAAAAACAGAAAAGAATGTGTGCCAGAATTGCCTCAAGATGCTACTATAAGTAATGTCTGGGTAGGGGCAGGTGACTGGTATGGAGCAGGGAGTGTGAAGGGGGACTTTCGCATTTTACCTTGTAGTCTACCATGTTGTTTGAATGTTTTTACAATAAGATGTACTTGGGGTTTTTTTTTTTTTTTAAGTAGACATGTTTTAATGACTGTTGAAGTGAGTGAAGAAGTCAGAGGTCACAGCAGCCCTGTCCCTGGGACAGCAGTGGAAGGGTGTGTTCATGTTATCCTGACCAAGTCTCCTGGGGACAGACTAGTTTCAGGGTCCTCACTGGAGGCTCAGCTTCTGTGTGGTGTGTCCTGTCTGGTTTCCTTACACTTTACACCCTTATTCTGTCCTTTCAATAGTCGGGCAAGCCTAACCCTACCAATGAAGCCCTGCTCCAAGTCCTGCCCCTGGCTTCCCACTTACCGTACCAGCCCCACAAATCTGTTTATGTCCCCCACAAAAGCCCATACACAAGTGTTTATAGTGCTCTTACTCGTAATCGCCACCAACCAGAAACAGCCCAAAGGTCTTTCAACTGGTGAAAGGGTCGACAGACTGCAGTACATCCATGCCACAGAATGCGACTCAGCAATGCAAAGGAACAAACTATCCACACACATGACAACCCTGATAAATCTCAAATGCACTAGGAAAGATGCCAGACTCAGAAGGCTGCACACTGCATGATTCCATACATATGACATTCCGGAATAGGCAAAACTGTCAGCACAGAAACCACTGATCAGTGGTTTCCAGGGAGTGAGGGGATCTGGGGTGGTGATAAGATGGTTCTGTATGTGGGTTGTGTTGATGGTTATGTGGCTGTAACCAGCTCTGCCCACTCCACTTGTGTGATCTGATCTAGATCCAGAGATTGTTCAAGCCAGTGCTTTCCTTACCTCTCTTCTTCCCATCTTTATTGCTTCTTTCCTCTTCTTCCTCTTTGCTCTTTAGCAGTGGAAAGCACCTTCAAATGGAATCCTACACACGCCCTGTAGATGCACCTGTTGAAGTGACACTGTTCTTTATGGAAAAGGGTAAGGGTCCTCTCTCAACAGAAGTTCGTCCCCATGCTTTCATTCAACAG
Source organism: Plecturocebus donacophilus (assembly GCA_004027715.1). Taxonomy (NCBI): domain Eukaryota; kingdom Metazoa; phylum Chordata; class Mammalia; order Primates; family Pitheciidae; genus Plecturocebus; species Plecturocebus donacophilus. Next base: position 17,473 of record PVKP010007436.1, read on the forward strand.
ATGAAGAAATTGAGGTCTGAGAGGAAAGGAGCTCCCTGTCCACATCCATCCTCTGTGCTCCTAATCACCCTCCATGCTGCTTTCAGAGACCATTCCGGGGGAGGCTAAGAGGGACTGATCACTCTAGAGTCATCTAAACATGCTGTCTCTCCATGGGGTAACAAAATAGAAACAGATATGGGGAATAGCATTACTTTCCAACACCTGCCCCATGTCCTTTTTGATACCTTCTTATCCAGAAGAGGTTCATGAGGCCATGTGTTCTGTAGAGAGGACTAGTTTTTCCAGATCAACTGTCAGCTTTGCCATGCTAGAGACACAGCCTTAATAAGGTTCTTCCTTCAGCCTCTTGTGCAATTGTCTCAGAGCACAAATGTGTCTTCAGGGGTTTGGGAATTCCACTCCTACGAATTTACCTAATGGATACACAAACACATGTACAGTGACATCTGTAGATTGCTATTTATGACAGCACTGCTTGTAATTTCAGAAGATTGAAAACAACCTAAATGTCCAAGCTTTTGAACTTGCATTCAATGAGACACTGCATTTTCACAGGATGAAGAAGCTCCCTATATACTGATATGGAGCCATTGCCAAGACATCTTGTATTTTGTCAGGTACAAATTGCTGTCTATAATATGATAACTTTTATGCTTTAAGAAATATGAAAATTGATAATTAATACTGATTTGCATTTTTTAATGATGGAGAAAACAATAAACCAATAACAATCCTGCCTGGGATAAGCAGAAGGCAGGTGATGGGGACACAGTGGAATAGACATTTTCACTTTTTAGATGTGTTTCTATTTTGAAATTAGTAAAGTTATTCAAAATTAAATTAAGAAGAAATAATTGTAGGAGAGCTTCCACTTCTGGGAAGATGGAGTAATGTCCTTTTTCCTATTCTTCTTACTAGGTACTATTCATATATTAAACATGAGACAACTCTAAAAGGTGGAGAGAAGAAAGAGGACCAGCAAGGGACCACTGGACCCAAGGAGCAGCACTGCTGTGCGTTCCCCGGGGTTTCTTTTTAGCTTATATATCCTAGACCTAAGGCATGCCTGCTTTCTCTAGCCAAAGGACCAGGAAAGAAGCAGGCAGGGCAAGACAGAAAACTTTTAGACACAATTGTTCTGGTCTAGCCAATGCAATAGAAAAAGCTGCAGCCTCACCTCACCTATACCAGCAAAGGCTGAGTAGAGAGCCCAGACTTCCACCCACCAGGCTGTAGTAAGGCACTCCCACTGGAGGCAGAGAAGGCCAAGTGGGAGGCCAGACTTCCATCCACCCAGGGTCAGCAGAGACCACACAGGGAGCCTGGGGGCCACCCCCACCAGCAGTCATAGAGTGTCCCTCGCATCCCCACTGGGGTGGTGTCAGAGGAGGACTGGTAGAGCAGCAGAACTTTCATCACTGTGCAGTTTTGCTTTGTTTTGTTTTGTTTTGAGATGGAGATTCACTCTTATTGCCCAGGCTGGAGTGCAGTGGCACGATCTCGGCTCACCACAACCTCCTGCCTCCCAGGTTCAAGCAATTCTCCTGCCTCAGCCTCCCAAGTAGCTGGGATTACAGGCACGCACCACCACACCCGTCTAACTTTGTATTTTTAGGAGAGACATGGTTTCTCCATGTTGGTCAGGCTGTCTTGAACTCCTGAGCTCAGGTGATCTACCTATCTCGGCCTCCCAAAGTTCTGAGATTACAGGCGTGAGCCACCACACCTGGTCCCCTGTTCAGTTTTAACAAGGCCACCCCAATCAGCAGTTGCAGTAGAAGCACCCCCTCCCCTCCCACCCAGAGTGGAATCAGTGAAGGCCTGACTGCCAATTCCATTCAGCAGTTACAAAAAGCATCTTCTCGGCAATCCTCCTTCCCCATCCCACCAAGGCATGAACAGAGACCAGGTCAACCTGGACCCCTGGCAGTAACAAGGTGTCATCCCACTTTTACCAGCAAGAGCTCCGCCAGAAAAGGCTTGCTACCACACGTGATTTAAATAAGATCCAGAGTTATAACATGATACTGAGACGTCTAGGTTTCAATAAGAAAATTACTTACCATACCAAAGTCCAGAAAGATCTCAAATGAATGAGGAAAGATACTCAACACACACCAGTGCTGGGATGCACAGATATAATGCTGCAATAAATAATTAGAAGCACATTAGATACAAATTTAAAAAATAGAAAGTCTCAGCCAAAAAAAAAAAGAGAAGGTCTGAGAAAAGATAAAAGATACAAAGAAGAACAAAATGGAAACTTTAAAATGTACAATAGTTGAGATGAATTTAGTGGATGGGCTCATCAGCAGAATGAAGAAAACAGAGAAAAGAACAGTAAACTTGAATATGGTGCGAAAGAAGTTCCCTAACCTGAACCATGGAGAGCAAATAAATGGGGTAAAAAATCATGAACAGAGCCACGTGACATTATAATCAAAAAATCCAATATTTATGTCACTGGAGACACAGGAGAGGAGAAAGAGGGTGGGGCTGAAAAGTATTCAGAGAAATAATGGATAAAAACCTCCCACATGTGGTGAAAGACACAACCCTTCAGATTCTAGAAGGTGTGTGAATCCCTAACTCGATATTTTTTAAAAATCCATCTTAAGCTATATTGGAGCCAAATAACACTTTTCAAGTACTAAAAGAAAAGAGCTGTCAATCCAAAATTTATTTTAAAAATTCCTCCAGGAATGAGGGGAAAATAAAGACACCTTCAGATGAGGAGAAGAACTAATTTGTTATACACTTTTATTTTTTTCTGAGATGGAGTCTCGCTCTTGTTGCCCAAGCTGGAGTGCAGTGGCACAATCTCAGCTCACTGCAACCTCTGCCTCCCTGGTTCAAGCGATTCTCCTGCCTCAGCCTCCTGAGTAGCTGAGACTACAGGCATGTGCCACCACACCTAGCTAATTTTTGTATTTTTAGTAGAGATGGGGTTTCACCATGTTGGCCAAGGTGGCCTCGATCTCTTGACCTCATGATCCGCCTACCTTGACTGCCCAAAATGCTGGGATTATAGGCATGAGCCACCACACCTGGCCAATCAGCAGACCCACTTTCTTTAAAAAAATCTTATTGGGCACTGGAGCAAAGGTCACTTTTCTTATGTACTAGCAAAGAGGCTGGAGACACTGTGTCCCTGTGTCCCTGCCCTAGGGATCTGTGGAACTTTGAACTTGAGAGTGACAATTTAGGGTATCTGGTGAGAGAAATTTCTAAGAAGCTAAGTGTTCAAGATGTGGTCTGGCTGCTCTTAACAATTTACACTCATATATGTGAGCAAAGAAATGACATAAAACTGGAACTGATATTTACAGGGGAAGAAGAGTGTAAAAGTTTGAAAAATCTGCAGCCCAGCCATGTGGTAGAAGAGAAAAGCCCATTTTCAGGGGAGAAATTCAAACAGGCTGCAGAAATTTGTGTAAGTAAAGAAGAGCCAATTGCTAACAGCCAAGACCATGGGGAAAGGACCTTTAAGAAATTTCAGAGACCTTCACCCTAGTCCCTCCCATCACAGGCCCAGAGGCCTAGAAGGACAGAATGGTTTCATGGGCTAGACCCAGGACCCTGCTGCCCTGCACAGGGAATTACTCCCTGCATCCTGGCCACTCCAGCTCCAGCCTTGGCTCAAAGGAGCCCAGGTAAAGCAGCTCATGCTTTGTCTCAGAGAGTGCAAGCCATAAGCCTTGGTGTCTTCCACTTGGTGTTAAGTCTCTGGGTGCACAGAGTGTAAGAGTTTAGGCTTGGGAGCCTCTGCCTAGATTTCAGAGGATGTATGGAAAAGCCTGGATGTGCAGGCACAAAGCCTGCTGCAGGATTGGGGTCCTCATGGAGAACCTCTACCAGGTCAGTGGGGAGGGCCAATATGGAGATGGAACCCTACACAGAGTCCCCATTGGGGCACTGCCTAATGGATCTGTGAGAAGAGGGCCACCATTCTCCAGACCCCAGAATGGCAGATTCACTGACAGCTTACACCTTGCACATGGAAAAGCCGCAGGCACTCAATGGGAACAGCCAAGGTGGCTGAATCCCACAGAGCCACAGGAGCAGAGTTGCCCAAGGCCTTGGGATCCCACCCTTTTCATCAGTGTAACCTGGATGTGAGACATGGAGTCAAATGAGAAGATTTTGGAACTTTAAGATTTAATGACTGCCCTGCTGGGTTTCAGACTTGTATGGAACCTGTATCCCCTTTCTTTTGGCCAATTTCTTTTTTTATTGTTAGAATGGCAATGATTACCCAATGCTTATATTTCACTGTGTCTTGGGAATAACTAATTTGTTTTTTATTTTACAGGCTCACAGATGAAAGGGACTTGCCTTGTCTCAGATGAGACCTTAGACTGCACTTTTGAGTTAATGCTTGAATGAGTTAAGACTTTGGAGAACTGTTGAGAGGGGTGATTGTATTTTGCAATGTGAGAAGAACATGAAATTTGGAAGTGCCAGGGGTGGAATGATGTAGTTTGAGTCTGTGTCCCCACCTAATCTTATATCAAATTGTAACCCCTAGTGTTGAAGGTGGAGCCTGGTGGGAGGTGCCTGGATCAAGGGGGAAGAGTTCTCATGAATGATTTAGCGCCGTCACCTTGGTGTTGTCCTCATGATAGAGTTCTCACTGGATCTGGTTGTTTAAAAGTGTGTAGCACCTCCCAGCTTGCTCCTTTTTGTCTTGCTCCTGCCGTGTAAGATGCCTGCTCCCTCTTTGCCTTCCATAATGAGTAAAAGCTCCCTTAGGCCTCCCCAGAAACAGATGCTGCCACGCTTCCTGTATAGGCTGCAGAACTGTGAGCCAATTAAATCTCTTTTCTTTATAAATTACCCAGTCTCAGGTATTTCTCTATAGCAGTGCAAGAATGGACTTACACATTCACATAATTATAAAAGAGTCAATCTACCAAGAAGACATAGTAATACCTAATGTACATACACCAAAAACACAGAACTGAAAAATACATGAAGCAGAGATTGATAGAACTGACAATAGAAAGCAATAAATCACTAATTATACTTGGAGATTTCAGTGCTCTTCGTCAAAAATTGATAGAACAACTAGACAGAAAACCATCAAGGCTATAGAATTCAACAGCAATATAAACCAATCTTTATAGAATACTCCACCCAATAGCAGCAGAATACACAACTTTTCAAGCATCTGCAGAACATGTACCAGGATTGACCATACCCTGGGCCATAAAGTAAAACTCTAACAAATTTTTAAAAATTACAACTATATAATGAATATTTTCTGATCACAGTGGCATCAAATTAAAAACCAGTAACAGAAATATGACCATAAAATCTTCAAATACTTGGAAACTAAACAACACACTTTTAAATAAGCCATGGGTGAAAGAAAAAGTTCCAAGAGAAATTTAAAAATACTTTGAACCAAATGAAAATTAAAACAACATGTCAAAATGTGTGGGAAGCAGTTAGAGTAGTTTTGAGAGGGAAATTTATAGTACCAAAATTCTTTCATTTTCTAAAAGTAAAACTTTCAAACCAATAATATAGGCTTGTACCCCAATCTAAGTCAAACTTAGAAAAAGAAAAGCAAAATAAACCCAGAGCAAGCAGGGAAAAAGAAAACAATAAAGATAAGAGCAAAAGTCAATGAAATCAAAAACAGGAAAAACAATAGAGAAAATAAATGAAATGAGAAGCTGGTTCTTTGGAAAGATGATAAAATTGACAAGCCTCTGACACAGAAAAAAAGAGAAAATACACAACTTCCTAATATCAAGAACAAAGCCAGGGATATCATGACAGTCCCTGCAGACATCAAAAGGATAATAAGGGAATACTATGAACAACCTAACCCTAAATTTGAAAATTTGGAGAAAATACACTAATCCCTCAAAAAACATAACCAACTACAACCCACCCAATATTAAGCAGATAATCTGAATACTCCTATAACTACTTGGAAAATTAAATATATAAATAAACAGAAATCTTCTGGCCCAGATGGTTTTACTTGAGAATTGTACCAAACTTTTAAAAAAGAATTAAGAACAGGCCAGGCGCAGTGGCTCGTGAGTTGAATAGTAGTGATAAGATAATACCCACACTTTGGGAGACCAAGGCAGGAGGATCCCTTGAGACCGGGAGTTTGAGACCAGCCTGGACAACATGGCAATACTCTGTCTTTATTAAAAACACAAAAATTAGCCAAACATGGTGTCACGTGCCTGTCATCCCAGTACTTGGAAGGCTGAGGTAGGAAAATCACTTGAGCCTGGGAAGAAAAGGCTGCAGTTAGCCAAGACTGCACCACTGCACTCCACCCTGGGCAACGGGCAACAAAGGGAGACCCTGTCTCAAAGCAAAAAAAAAAAAAAGGTATTAATATCAATTCTACACAGTCTTTTCCAGAAAATAGAACAACAAACTCAGCAGTGCCTTGATATCAAGACCAAAGACGTAACGACAGCATAACAAAAGAAAACTGCAGATTGACACTCCTCATAAATATGGATGCAAGCATTCTTAATAGAATATTAGCAAATATAATTTGACAATACATAGAGTATGACTATTTCTATAGTCATATACTATGACCAAATAGAGTTAATTCTGGATTCAAAGCTGGTTCAATATTTGAAAAGCCATCAGTGAACTCCACGATATTAGCAGGCTAAAGAAGAAAAATCAAATGATTCTATCAATTGGTACAGAAAAAGCATTTGGCAAATTCAATACCCATGTATGATACTCTCAGAAAACTAGAAATAAAGGAGAACTTCCTCAACTTGACACAGAACATCTGTGAAAAACCTACAAGTGACATACTTAATGAAAAACTGAATGCTTCTCACTGAGATCAGGAACAAGGCAAGGTTGTCTGTTCTTCCTTTTTAATTAGAGTCTCACTCTGTTTCCCAGACTGGAGTACAGTGATGTAATCTCAGCTCACTGCAACCTCTGTATCCCAGGTTTAAGCAATTCTCCTGCCTCAGCCTCCCAAGCAGCTGGGATTACAGGCGCCCACCACCATGCCCAGCTAATTTCTGTATTTTTAGTAGAGACAGGTTTCCCCATGTTGGACAGGCTGGTCTTGAACTCCTGGCCTCAAGTGATCTGCCCGCCTCAGCCTCCCAAAGTGCTGGGATTACAGGCATGAGACACCACACCCAGCCAACACTGCTCATTCTTATCCCTACTATTCAACCATAACTCTGGAAGTTCTAGCCAGTGCAGTTAAGCAAGAAAAAGAAATAAAAGGCATACACATCAGAAAAGAAGAAATTAAATGTCCCTATTTGCAGGTGACATGATGTTTGGTGTAAAAATCTCAAGGAACCTACAAAAAAAAGACCTTCTAAAACTACTAAATGAGTTCAGCAAGGCCATAGACTACAAGATGAACATACAAAAATCAATTATATTTCTACATACTAGTAATAAGCATATTAAACCAAAATTTAAAATACAATCCTATTTACAATCAGTCACAAAAGATGAACTATGTAGGTATAAATCTAACTAAACAGGTATAGCATGTGAAAGTTACAGAATGCTAAGGAAAGAAATTTTAAAAGACTTAAATAAATGGAGCAGTCTGAATTGAAAGACTTAACATAGTAAATATGTCAGTTCTCACTCTGTGCCAAGGCTGGAGTATAGTGGCATGATCTCAACTCACTGCAAGCTCCACCTCCCGGATTCAAGTGATTCTCCTGCCTCAGCCTCCTGAGTGGCTGGGACTACAGGCAGTCATCATGCCCAGCTAATTTTTTTGTCTTTTTAGTAGAGACAGGGTTTCACCACATTGGTCAGATTGGTCTTGAACTCCTAACCTCAAGTGATCCACCTGCCTTGGCCTCCCAAAGTGCTGTGATTACAGGCATGAGCCACCGTGCTTGGCCAGGTTTGATGAAATTCCTGTCAAATCCTTGCAAGTTTTTCTTTTTTTTTTCAGACATAGACAAGATTATTATTTAAGTTATATGGAAAGGCAAAGGAAAAAGATAAAACAAAAGAAAAGATAAAACAATTCTGTAAAAGGAGAATTAGAGTGAGAGGTGTCAATATACCTAGTTTCAAGACCTATATCACATAGCAGCAGGAATCAAAGCTGTGTGGTATTGATAGAGGGAAATGGAACAGAGTAGAGAACCCAAAAATAGAGCCACGTAAGTGTGGCCAACTCATTTTTCGCAAACATGCAAAAGCAATTCAATGGAAGAAAGAAAGCCTTTTCAACAATGTTGGAGCAATTGAATATCCATAAGGAAAAAAAAGAACTGTGATTTAAACCTCACACCTTATATAAAAATTAACTCAAAATGAAATATAAATTTAAACGTAAAACATAAAACTATGAAAGTTTAGAAGGTAACATAGGAGAAAATCTTTGGGACTTAGTGCTTAGTGATAAGCTCTTAGACACCACGCCTAAGGCAGATCCATCAAAGGAAAAAAAAAATCAATAAATTGGACTTAATCAAAATTAAAAACTTTTACTCTGCAAAAGTTCCTATTAAGAGGATGAAAGGAGAAGCTACAGACTGGGAGAAAATATTTGCACAATACACATCTTACAAAAGACTCATATTCCCAATATGTAAAGGACTCTTAAAACCCAACAGTAAAAAAGCAAATAATCCAATTAGAAAATGAGCAAAAGACATTTCACCAATGGCAAATAAGTACATGGAAAGATATTCTGGCCAGGCGCAGTGGCTCACGCTTGTAATCCCATCACTTTGGAAGGCCAGGATGGGCAAATCACTTGAGGTTAGGAGTTCGAGACCAGCCTGACCAACATGGCGAAACCCCATCTCTACTAAAAATGCAAAATTAACCAGGCATGGTGGCACATGCTTGTCATTCCAGCTACTTGGGAGGCTGAGGTAGGAGAATGTCTTGAACCCGGGAGGCAGAGGTTGCAGTGAGCTGAGATCAGGCCTCTGCACTCCAGCCTGGGTAACAAAACTGAAACTCTGTCTCAAAAAAAAGTAACAAAGAAAGAAAGAAAACTATTCCATGCTAATAGCCATTGGAGAAACGCAAAGTAGAAAGTAGTCATTGGAGAAATGATGAGATATTAGTGTATATCTGTCAAAATGGCTAAAATAAAAAATAGCAACAAGAATGAATGCTGGTGATGATCATGAGCAACTGGATTACTCATACACTACTGGTGGGAGTGTAAATGGTAAGCCACTCTGGAAAAGAGTTTGTTTCTTTTTTAATAAAAATTGTATATATTTAAGGTGTACAACATGATGGTTTGATATACATAGTAAAACTGATTACTACAATCAAGCTAATTAACATCTTTATTACCTTATATAGTTACCATTTTCATACCTGTGTGGTGAGAACACTTAAAAGCTACTCTCTTGGCAACTTTCAAGTATAAAATACAGTATTTTTAACTACAGTTCCCCTTCTGTACATTAGATTCCTGGAGTTTATTCATCCTACCTAACAAACTTTCTACCTTTTGACCAACATCTTCCCATTTCTCCCCCCCCCCCCCCCCCCCCATAACCACCATTCTCCGCTGCTTCTATGAATCTGGCTTTTTTAGATTCCACATATAAGTGAGATCATGCAGTATTTGCCTTCCTGTGCCTGGCTTATTTCATTTAGCATATGTCCTCCAGGTTTATTCATGTTGTTGCGAATGACAGGATTTCCTTCTTTTTAAAGGCTATGATTCCACTGTGTATATGTACGTTTTCTTTACCCATTCATCTTTTGGTGGATGCTTAAGTTGATTCCACATCTTGGCTATGATGAATAGTGTTGTAATGAACATGCAGATGTAGATATCTCTTCCACATACTGATTTCATTTCTTGTGAGTATATACCACAAACAGAGATTGCTGGATCACATGGTATTCTATCTTTCACTTTTTGAGGCACCTCCATTCTGTTTTCCATAATGGCTATACCAATTTACATATCCACCAACAGTGTAGAAGAGTTCCCTTTTGTTTACATCCATGAGTTTGGCAGTTACTTTAAAAAAACAAACTAAACTTAGGCTTACCATAAGAAACAGCAATTGTACTCCTAGGCATTTATCCCAGAGAAATAAAAACTTATGTCCACATAAAAACCTGTAAATGAGTATTCATAGCAGCTTTATTTATAATAGCCAAAATCTGGAAACAACCCAGATGTTTCTCAACAGATAACCGGTTAAACTGTAGTACAATCATAGAACACTACACAGCAATAAAAAAGCATGAACTATCGATACATGCAATAACCTGAATGGATCTTAAGGAATTTGTGCTGCATGGAAAAGTCTCAAAAGATCACATACTGTGTGATTCCATCTATACCACATTCTCAAAATGGCAAAATCACAGAGATGGGAACCACATTAATGGTGGCCTGGGGCTAAGAATGTTGAGGGAGGGAGGCTGGGCATGACCACCACGGGATGGCAGGAAAGAAATCTTTGGGGTGATGAAGTGGTTCTGTGTCTTGATTACTGTGGTGGCTACAAGAGTCCACATGTGGGTGAAAGGTACCTGGGACCTCTCTGTACTACCCCTGAACTTCCTATTGCTATAGTTTCCATGTTTGTTTCCTCCAAATCTCATGTTGAAATGTAATCCCCAGTGATGGTGTTGGGAGGTGGAACCTATTGGAAGGTGTTTGGGTCATGGGGGTGGACTCCTCATGGATACGTGAATACCCACGGAGGAGTGAGTGCTGACCATGAGTCCCCTGGAGAACCCAGCCCTCCTCCTTGCCTTGCTTCTCCTCTCGCCGTGTGCTCTCTGGAAACGCTGGCTCCCCTCTGCCTTCTGACATGAATGGAAGCATCCTGAGGCTTTCACCAGAGGCTCAACCTTCCAGCCAGCAGAATCATGAGCCTAAGAAACCTGTTTTCTTTATAAAGTATCTGGTCTCGGGTATTCCTTCCTCAGGTATTTCACCCATTCCCCGCTGTTTTGTGCAGTCTGCGTGTCTGAGGTCCCAGGAGTACCCCACTGAGAACAAAGCACCTTGCTCTTCACCTTCGGGGATGAGATTGCTCAAGGAGCCTGAATCTCAGAGAAGCGACAGAGACCCCCAACTCCCCATCCATGCAACATGCTTGATAGTTGCCCAGCAATACAAAACGGATGCGACACTACCAATCTATAGTTACTGAAAAGTTAACAATTTTTTTTTAAAAAATCGCCCAAATCATGTTGTGTCTGTCTTTTTCACTTTTTTTTTTTTTTTTTTTTTTTTTTAAGACAGAGTCTTGCTCTTATTGCCCAGGCTGGAGTGCAGTGACGCTATCTCGGCTCACTGCAACCTCCGCCTCCTGGGTTCAGCGATTCTCCTGCCTCAGCTTCCCGAGTAGCTGGGACTACAGGTGCCCACCACACCCAGCTAATTTTTGTATTCTTAGTAGAGGCGGGGTCTCACCATATTGCCCACACTGGTCCCTAACCCTGACCTTGTGATCCACTCACCTCGGCCTCCTAAAGTGCTGTGATTACTGGCGTGAGCCACCCCGCCTGGCCCTTTTTCACTTTTAAAATGTGAGCCCATCACGCTGAATGGAGCTCCTCTGGCTCCTCACAGGGCACTCGGCGTTTCGGGGGACAATGACCCTGGGGTTATGCGGACACAACTCCAGAATGCTCTGCAGCCGGATCTTTCCCGAAGTTTCACATCTCTCTTCCAGGACACCTGTTTGTCTCCAGAAGCAACCTCCCTCTGGAGAAGGAAGGGGAGAAGGCAGGCAGTGGCCGCAGCCTGGTGGGAAGGAGCCCAGCCACAGCTGCCTTCCAGCCCACTAGGGAGCAGCAGAGGATGGATAATGGTTCTCAGCTTAGCGTTTCCAGTTCCTGGTAAAGCGGGAGCCCAGTTGGCTTCAGTGGCTCAAGCCTCTAATCATAGCACTTTGGGAGGCTGAGACTGGAGAGTTGCTTGAGGCCAGGAACTAGAATTTGAGCAACCTAGCGAGATTCCACCTCTACAAAAATTGAGAAAATTAGCTGGGTGTGGTGGTGCATGCCTGCAGTCCTACTCAGACGGCTGAGGTGGGACGATCACTTGAGCCCAGGGCTTTGAGGCTTCAATGAGCCATGATTGTGTTACTGCACACCTTTAAAACAACAACAACAACAACACGAAGGGAAGAACCCTATGCCAAGCAGAGATCTTGGGATTAGAGATGGGGAAGGAGTGAGGTAGACTCAGTGTGGCCACCCATTCCCTGCTTTTCTTTTGTGCTGAGTATGTGAGGTCCCAGGAGTACCACACTCAGAACAAAGCACCTTGTTCTTCACCTTCAGGGATGAGATTGCTCAAGGAGCCTGAATCTCAGAGAAAGGACAGAGACCCGCAGCTCTCCATCCATGCAACATGCATGACAGAGTTGCCCAGCTGTTCCTGCACCAACCTCAACCTGCAGGCCATGAACTCATCTGAAATGGGCTCAAAGGGAGAATGAGAAAGGACCTTGGAACATTCCCGGAGAATAATTTGGGAGCTCACTGCTTCCGCTAAAGGTATTTTCTAGGTGATTCTTCAGGGCCAAGGAGAGGGCGAGCTCCTGGCCCAGGATGGAGGCCAGTATTTTTCTCTTCTGACACTCTATGTGCACCAAGAGATGGTGTGAATATGAGAGAATCACTCTGCAGTTGTCCTAGCTGTACGTTCTTAGACAACGTGCATTGCCTCTCTTGGCCCCAATTTCCTTATCTGGATAGTATGGGGAGTGACAGCTCTCTCTTCTGGAGTTACTATGATGATTAAATAAAGTAAGCGAGACGCCCTGCAAAACACCTGGCACCTGCCGGGCGATCCGTAAACCTTTTCCTGCGCTCCCTGTCGGCGCTGAAACAGTTCTGCATCCTGTATCAACCCCGACTGCAGTATTCTTCACAGCCACCAGGAGGCGGTGTGGGACCACGGCGCCTGCTTTGCCCACAACTAGACTCACTCTGGGAGAAAGGAGAGAATTCCTCAGGCTGAAGAGCAGCGGAATCCGAGCGTCGGAGAGGCACCGGATCTGCCTTCCTGCGCTGGAGTTGCCCACTCGTCTTCACGGCCCGAAAAAGAACCAGGGTAGGCATAGCAAAGGCAACAGGTGGGGCGGGGAGCCAGGGAGGTCCTCGGGCTGGGGGGCCCGGAGTCCCCGCTTAGATTCCGATTCCGGAGGCGGCCAATTTCGGGACCCTATCCAAGTCCCATTCCGGACACCTTCCTCAAAAGTCGGGGTGGGAGGGGCACAAACCGAGCGATCTTGCCTAAGCGTTGGACTGGGAAACATTTGGAGATCATTGACAAAGAAATCCTCAAACCTGGGTCGGGCGCGGTGGCTCACGCCTGTTATCCCAGCACTTTGGGAGGCCTAGACGGGCGGATCACCTGAGGTCAGGAGTTCAAGACCAGCCTGCCAACATGGTGAAACTAAAAATACAAAATCAGCCGAGCATAGTAGTTGGCACTTTTAGTCCCAGCTTCTCGGGAGGCTGAGGCAAGAGAATCACTTGAACCAGGGAGGCAGAGGTTGCAGTGAGACGAGATTGTGCCACTGCACTCCAGCCTGGGTGACAGGGTGAGACTCCGCCTCAAAAAGAAAGAAAGAAAGACTCAAACCTGAAAACCCATGGATAAATTAAATTCTCTAGTCATCATTTTTTAAAAGATAAATCAAATTGCTCTTTTTTTTTTTTTTTTTTGACAGGGTTTCATCGTTGCCCAGGCTGAATGCAGTGGCCCTATCACAGCTTACTGCAGCCTTGACCTCCTGGGCTCAAGCGATCCTCCCACCTGAGCCTCCTGAATAGCTAGGACTACAGGTGCGTGCACCCCACCATGCCTGCTAATTTTTTATTATTTGTAAACACAAGATTTCCCTAGCTTGCCCAGGCTGGTGATTCTCCCACCTCAGCCTCCCAAAGTGCTGGGATTACAGGCATGAAGCACCACACCTGGCCCACAGCATTCTCTTTTTTAAAAAATATTCCAGCCCAGGCATGGTGGCTCATGCCTGTAATCCCAGCACTTTAGTAGGCTGAGACTGGAGGATCACTTGAGGTCAGGAGTCTGAGACCAGCTTGGCCAAGATGGTGAAACCTGTCTCTACTAAAAAAAAAAAAAAAAAATTTAAATTGCTGGATGTGGTAGCAGGTGCCTGTAATCCCAATTACTCGGGAGGCTAAGGCAGGAGAATTGCCTGAACTCAGGAGGTGGAGGCTGCAGTGAGCAGAGATCGTGCCACTGCACTCCAGCCTGGGCGACAGAGTAAGACTCCATCTCAAAAAAAAAAAAATCTATTGGCTTCCCATAACACCTAGTATATAATCCAAGACACCCTCCCTCATCACGGCCTGCAAAGCGCTACAGAATCTGACCCCTCCTGACATTCCAATGACCCTCCGTTTCACCTGCACCCTCTCCTTTTTGAGCTCCACCTCAGGCACTTTACGCATTTTGGGCCACTGCATTTGCAGTCCCCTCCGCCGGGACCCTGCGCTTTCAGAAGTCTGCAGGCCCGTTCCCTTCGGGGCCTCTGTCTCCTCCCCGAGCTCCTCCCTGACCCACTTCATCGTTCCTTCACAGCACAAAGGGCTCCCCTGCCTGACATCGGGTTGTGTGACTGTGCTTATCTGTTTCCTGTCTTTCCGACCCAGGAATGTGTGAGCGCCCTGAGGGGTGGGGTCGTGTCTTCCTGTTGCTCAGTCACTTAATAGGCACTTGCTAAATATTTGTGGAATGAGTGAATGACTTAATGAATTAATCTACAAACTTTGGGGCTCAGGAAGGATCCTGATAGTGGCAGCTGTTGGTAAATTTAATTCAGTATGTATTGTTGTGTGGTTATTTTGTGCCTGCTGTATGGCATTCGGCATCATCTCTTTGCTGCTATTCATTGTCATAAGAGAATAAGGCAGCAGGTAAGTCTGATCTGAGCCCAGAGCACAGACCGTAGGCGCAGCTCATCTCTTCATTGTTTTCCTCCCATTCTTGGAGTGGCAGCAGGAACACACACACACACACACACACACACACACACACACACGGGACAGCCTCCTCTGCACTGCTCCCTCTTCCCCTGCCCGGCTTCCCGCATCCTTCCTTCTGGTCTGGGGTCCTGGTGTCTTGAAGATGCTGCGGGGTACGGCGACATCGCTCTCCCTCTCTCATTCTGGGTTCTGGCACGCTGACCCTGCTTCCCCAGAGCTGCGGGTTCCCTGGCCGGCCGGCGGAGGGCGAAGAGCAGGAAGGGCCCGGAGACGAGGGTCGCAGGGTGTCGGGGAGGCCACAGACGCGGGCCGCTTGTAGAAAGCACGCGCCGGGGCCGGAGTCGCCGGGCAGGGGACGGCGGAAAGCAGTCCTCCCTGGAACATTTTATTCTGACCCCCGCAGGACGCCCCCGCGAGCCCCGGCTTGAGCACGCGTGTAACAAGTGTGCGATTGCGAGTGCGACTGGCGTGTGCGCGTGGGCACTGACACGTTCCCAGGGAGGCTGGGGCAGGAGCGTCACTGTTCACACACAGAGCGCTTAGAGGAGGAACATTTCAGTTTGGGGGCAAAGAAAAAGAAAGGAGTTAAAGGTTTAGGAGCTGGGGAAGGAAGATGGGGCTTAAGGACGCGGTGGAGCCGTCGGGGCGGGAAGCGCGGGGAGGGAGAGTGCCCGGGCCCGCTTCTCGCCTATTCTACGCAGAACTTTTCTCTCCTTCTTCCCTCGCTCTGCCTCTCGGGGCGGTCTCCGGGGACTGTCTCTCACATCCATTCTCCTTTCCTCCTTGATTTATGCTGCAGAGTGGAACGACCTTCCCTGACCTCATTTTCATGTCGGCGCGAGCACACCCGGAGCCGGCTACGCACATTCCGGAGGAGGCGCGCGCTGACACGCACTCACACACACACACACACGCGCGCGCACACACGCACGCACACGAGACCCGGACTGCAGGGCCCTGCCCATCCTTGAGTTCACACCAGCCCCGCCACTATTGTGGGCACTGCCGGGGCTGTGGACGCTCAAAGAATAGATCCTCATTAGCATCTTGCTTTGAATGTCATTTGCATTTTATTCATTTCACGTCAAAACGCTCGGCACTCTCCCCAGCCCGCACCTTCCCCAGAGCTTGGGAGTCACGGGCTTCCAGCTCAAACCCCTTCTCTGAAGGCCGCAGGCTTGCTGGCGGCCCCCGCCCCATCTCCCCTGCGTCACAGCCCCCACAAAGTGAGTTGACTTCTCCTCGGCTCTTGGCAAGTTCCAACTCCTGCCCTGGGGGCATTGTCTCATCGAATCCTGACACCAACCGAAGGAGCAAAGCACTACACCATACCATTTGAGAGTCGAGGAAACCGAGTCACAAAGGCGACCTGACCAAGGTCGTGGAGCTACAAACCGAGGAGGAGAAACTGAAACCCAAGGCGACCAAACACCAAACAGAGAGCTTAACCACTTCGCCTCCCCAGCTCAGGCAAGGTCAACGCTAAGGTATAATGACTCCGGCAGGAGGAAGTCTGTTTTCCTACGCGGGAGAAAGTCCTCGGGCCCGCCACGACCCCTCCCACAACCCGGGCGCGGGAGGACCAGGGCGCAAGCTCAGTGCTGGCGCTGGCGGTACCCCCTCGCCTGGCCGCCCCGAGTCCTGACCCCTTCCCAGCGCTGGCTCGGCCGTGTCCGGCCGCCGTGCTCGCCGGGTCGTCCGTCGGCGCTGGCTAGTTAAGAAAAATAAACAACGTTCCAAATGAGGGCGATTCCTTTCAACCCGAGCCCCGCCGCCTGCCGGAGAAATGCAAACAGCGGGGTTCGGCCGGAGGCCGCCCCAGCCCCCGCGCGCTGCCCTCCGCCTGCCCCTTCGCCCCTGACCCCGCCGGCGGCGCGGCTGGCCTGCGCCCGCCACCCCCAGCGCCCCCCACCGGGCCGGGACCCTGGCCAGCTGTCCTCGGCGCCCCTCTCCGCCCCCTCCCCCCAGCGCTCTCGGCCCCATCCCGAACTGCCACCCTGGGATCCTCAGTCCTCTAACGCCCTCGCGGCCACGGGGCTCCTGCGAACGACGCTCCCCTGCGGCGACCGCGCTCTGGGATCATTCTGCACCAAGAAAAAATAATGCACTGGGAATGACAGAACTCCGCCTTAGCGAACTATTTCCTAGTGGATGGGGCGTGGGGGACTGCTTCCAGATACGACCCCCGCTCAGCCTGCAGGGTGCGGCCGGGGCAACCACGGGCTTCACCGCGGAAGGCCTGACCTGGCCCGGCACAGTGTGGCCACCCTGGGCCCACAGAGGCTGAAGGGGTAGCTATGTTGGGTGAGGGTGTCCGCCTGGACAGAGCAGGCGAGCCCCACTCCCTGCGCGGGAGCTAGTTTTCCCTGGATCTTCCGCAGCAGAAAAGCCTGCGTCTGGGACCAGCAGAGGGAGCTGACCAGCGGGTGCAGATGACCCCGTTCGGGTCCAAACTCCGCTTCGAGGAAACGCAGCCCGGCGCCCGGTCCTCGCAGGACGCGACAGCGCCACCCTCGTTTGTACGGCTGCGCGAATGACTCGAGAGAGTCTCGGTGGCTGCACGTGAGTGCGCAAAGCGGGAAGGAGTCAGGAACAGTCCGGGGCGCAGGGCGAAGAAATCCTGGGACCTAGGCAAAGGGCCTCACCACTGGAAAAGCGGGTAGCTACGCCCCGTAGCAGGGGGGTGGAGGAACCTGGCCCGTCGCAGAGGCCTCGTGATTCGCCCTGGCCTCACCTCTTTTCTCGGCCACGTGGCCAGCGTCCTCCAGACCACCACTGGGGGGTGAGGGTGCTCGAGTGTCGATGCCCGGAGTGTTGGGAGGGGCGGCGGTGCACCCGCTTTCTCCGAATTCCTGCATCGCTATGCTGGGCTGCACCGAAAGCGGTGGGAAAAGCCAGGCGTAAAGCTCTTGATGGCTTCGTGAGAGTCGGGGACAGGCGAAGACGCGGATCCCACGGGCTTCCTGTCCTCTTCATCCCCAGCTCCTTTTCACGGGATAAGTGTGGTCTGACGGCTTAGGTGCAGTATCCCTGGGTCCCTGCCTGAGCTTTCCAACTCCCAATTATTTCGCGGAACCGGGAGCCGAGCGCTCTCCCTGGAGCCATGCTCACACACCCGCGCACTCGCCTAGACTTCCCAGCCGGCTCCCGAGGTCCCTGTGCGCCGCGGCGCTGCACAGCTCTTCTGCCGCCGGGGCTCCAACACCGCTGGAGCTCCAGGCCCTGACTTTCCCGCAGTCTGTCCACCTGAGCTGCCATCAATACCAGTTAAGTGCGCCGGGCCGCTCGCTGGCCTCCACTCCTCCCGCTGCACACACATATACACCGTATTCCAGATTCCTTTCTCGCACTTTCGTGAAGGGGCGAGATAGAAGCTCGGGAGAATTTCTCTTTCCTCAAAAATTCCCCATTTTTCCCCCATTGTAGTTTTCTTTTTTAAAAAAGTTTTTTTTTTTAAAGTAGAAAAAAAGTAAACACACACCACTACCACCATCTCTTCCCAGCTTCCTAAGTCGGTCCCTTTTTGCCAGCTAAAACCCAGCAATTCTGGCATGAAGGGATCCTTTCCAAAAAAAAAAAAAAAGCGCCACTTTGGAGACGGGAGATAAAAATGCGCTGCCTGAGTCGGTCCCCTACTCCCAACCCCTCGCTTCCCACCACTGCTCCTGGAGCCTGCTGTGTAGACAGGACCTCAAAGAGTTCCCGAGGGAACGGGTTTGAAAGCCCAGCTCCGGGTTCCCGGGGAAGTGTTTGACAGGTCAACCCCTCGCTCTATCCCCTCCTCTAAGTCCGGTCCCCTTCTTCCACCCCAACCCCCACCCTTGCGTGGAACTCAGACACCGATCCCGGGGCGAGGATGCGGCTGACAGTTAAATTGCAATGTAGGCCGAGGCGGGTAAAAGGGACCGAGTCTCTTTAACGGGCCCTGCAGACAAAGCTCCCCTCGGAGCGAGCGGAGCCAGGCGCAGCCGCGCACAGACCTGTCAGCGCGTCTCACGCGCTTGGGAGAGTTTGCAAAGTCATAATTATATCTCTTAACCTGTCTTGCTCTCTGCAGAAGAAGGTCCCATTATATTGAAATGAGATTATTAGCCATCAAATACTTTCTTTCTCGGGAGTTTTTTTTTTTTTTTTTTTAATTCAAATACCTTAACGACTTGGCAATTGCATTTTGATCAGATTTAGTTGGCGCCCCAGCCTGGAGCGGGAGCCGGGGTGGGAAGGCAGCTGGTAGGGTAGGGACGCGGCGGGGCGGGGAGGGGGTGTTGGTGGGGGGAGCCAGAAGAGTTTGCAAAGAAAAGCAACCCCTCTTTTAGCTCGCTCCTAGATCTCATATACCTGGAGAGGGCCTCCAGGCCTTGGGAGGGGGCTGAGATAAGGTAAGTTGAGGCAAAGTGGTGAGACGTCTCTCATCCCCTCAGGACCTGTCAGCTTAAACCACTTCTTTGAAAATGGACCGCGACTTTCAGACGAGCAGACGTGGACCCCGAGGCTGAGGAAATCTGAGGGCTACAGTAGTAGGGGTGGGACTGGGGTACCATGTAAGGACAGAGGCTGGAGCTGGGGGTGGCGCGGGATTAGCTTCTTCCGCTGGAGGCTGGCTCAAGGCTCACGCCAGGTTCCTGGCGGATGGAATTTCAGTACGTAATAAATGGGGTTTTGCTCTACGTCCAAGGCCTGTCTGGTTTTACCAAAGATTGTGAGCCCCTTGAGTGGAGAGCCCATCTTGTTTCCAGACCCTGAAGCCCCTGTCCCTACTGCCAACAGACCACCCCCTCCCCTCCCTGGTCTGGGGGAAGGATGTGAGGTAGAAGATTTTCCAGACCCTAATTTTAAAGCCCCTCACTTTGACTTCCCCCAGTGGGAGGAGGAGCCAGGCTTGTGTTTTTCTTGGCTTCAGCCCAGACTCAAGGAAAATATAGGGAACAAGACAGCTACCAGCCCCACCTCCCCCACCCTGACCCTCATATTTCACGTACAATCCTGGTGGGTCCGACCAGCCTCTATTCATATTTGCGATGAATATCTCTCTTCAGTTACTCAAAAAGGCATTATGAAGATCCAGAGTCCAGAAACTTGACTTCTAGGCCCGTTAGAACCACACCACCTTAGTTGGCTCTTGTCTCTGAGCCTCTGTTTCTCCTTTTGCATAATGAAAGGCTTGGACTTAAGATATATGCGTTCCCTTTAATCTCACATCATTTTTCTGTAAAAAAGTTTCCTGACAGATACGGTCATCTGGAAGATTCCAGAGAGGCCATACCACCACTCTTCAGAAAAGCAGCCTGAGGAGGGTAGTACTCAATGTTGGCTTTAAAAGCCTCCAGATCTAAAATCTGAGAAACTTTGATGATATCGACTAAAGCTGAAGCATGCATATCCTGTGACCCAGCAGTTCCACTGGCAGGCATTGCCCCAACAGAAATGCTGACCTATGTTCACCAAAGGACATGTACAAAAAAATGTTTACACAGTACTCTTCACAATAGCTCCAAACTGCAAACTACCAAATGTCTATTCGCTATAAAATTAGCTGTGATACAGTTACACACTGGAATACCATGTAGAAAAGAGAAAGAATTAGCTTTGCTACATGTAACGACATAGGTGACTCTCACATGCTGAGCAAAAGAAACTACACCTTGCCTGGTTCAGTGGCTCATAACTGTAGTCCCAGCACTTTGGGAGGCAGAGGTGGGCAGATTGCTTGAGCACAGGAGTTCGAGACCAGCCTAGGCAACAGGTGAAACCCTGTCTCTTCAAAAAGTGCCAAATTTAGAGCACCTGTAGTCCCAGCTACTGGGGAGGCTAGGATGGGAGGATTACTTGAGCCTAGGAGGTCGAAGCTGCAGTGAACTGTCACAGCACCACTGCATTCCAGCCTGAGCAACAGAGTGAGACCTCGTCTTTTAAAAAAGTAAAAAAGAAAAAGGAAAGAAAAAAAATAAAATAAGACCCAAAAGTACATTCTCCATGGTTCCATTTATTAAAAGTACAAAAACAGGCAAATCTATGTATGCTATTAGAAAGCAAAATCGTGGTTACTTAGAGAGGGCATGGCTAGAAGGGAATATGAAGGAGGCTTCTGGGCCAGTGTGTCTTATGATTCTTGATGTAGTTGCACGAGTGTGTTCAGTTTGTGCGAATTCATTGAGATGGGTACCTATGTTAACTGTGTTTTGTGAATTCATAATTATTAAAGCCTGAAATTGGAAATTTCTTCTCCCCAGTCCTCAATCTCATTCATACACTCACATTTTCTAATGCTCTGAACTCTACAGTGGCAGAAAATCAATCCATAACATCCCATTTGGCCCTCTTGCCCTGTGTTCAACACTGTAAAGTATCAGTGAATATATTTTAGTCCCTGCCTTCAAAGGTTTGCAATTGAGTTCGGGAGGAAGATAGACACCCAGGAAATCATGGAGGAGACTTCCTGATGGGATAGAATGAGTGGTTTATGCTTGTGTCATGTGAGCCTGACAGCCAAGGCCAAATCCCAGCTCTACCACTTACTAGCTATGTGATCTTGGACAAGTGAATTCACATCTCTGAGCCCAGTATCCTTATCTGGAGTATGGAGAGGACAATGCTGGTATTTACCCATGGGGATGTTGTGAGGATCACACCAGATAAATTATATTTCTCTATAATAGCAACAAAGAATAGAAAATGAAATTATTCCTTTTAAAGCTGTTTTAGTTCATTTGGGCTGCTGTAACAGAATACCATAGACTGGATGGCTTGTAGGCAGCAGAAATTTCTTTCTCACAGTTCTGGGGGCTGGGAAGTCCAGCATCAAGACCCCAGCAGATGTGGTGTCTGGTGAGGGCCCACTTTCTCACAGATGGAGCCTTCTCATGGGAGCAGTGCCTGTAAATGTTAGCCACTGTTCTCACCTGGTATGGTAGTAGGTCTGGCTTGGGCTGCTCGGAGTTCAGAGAAGCGAATGTTGAGTGTGAGTTGGGGTGAGTGTGTATCCTACAATGCACAGAACAGCTCCCACAACAAAGACATTTTCCACCCCAAAATGTCAATGATGCCAAAGTTAAGAACCCTTGATCTGGAGGATAGAGGGGATTCAGTGGCAAAGGGAGAACATTCCCTAGGAGGGGAGAAAGATGTGTTCTGTAAGGTTGGATGTGAACTGAGGGTAGGTAGCATTGGAAGTGACCAGAGACATCCCTGTTCTCGTCTTCATCCCTCAGGCTGCAAGCTCCTCATTCACCTCCCTGATCTCAGAATTCATGCTGTGGGTGGTTTATTTCCTGCTCTCAGGAGATACTTGGAAAAAGCAGAGCAGGTTCTCAGGAAACTTACCAGGCCACAGCATCACATCTGCCTTGGAACCGCAAATGGAGGAAACCCCTCAGGTGGAGGCAGCTGACCCTCTCCCAGAGGCTCAGAAGGGGAAGGGACTTGTCTACTGTCATGCAGTCCAGCTGGGAATGCTGAGACTCTACCCTCGAGCTCTGTTCTTAGAGTACAGGAAGTTAGGGGAGAACAGATTACAAATCTGGATTAAATGATCTAGAAGGGGAAAATATGACACATTTTATAGTCAAAAAGGAAAGTCAGCACCAAACTTTGTAAGTGTTCAATAGAACATTGTGATTGTCTAGGAGTAAGTATAATTCTTGGTTCTAAAACCATGCCTAATAGCCATAGCATTTCAGAAAAGAGGACATTTAAATTGGTTAATCACTTTTTTTTTTCCAGAAGCAATTTCTATGTCAGACACTGTTTTAAATGTTAGGGATACAGCAATGAAAAACAGAGGCAAAGCAGAATTTCATGGGGCATATATACTGAGGGAGAAGGATGATAAATAAGACAATGTAATGCCAGGCATTTAACTGAGCACCTACTATGGGTTGGGTGTTCTTTATAAATATGCTCAATTTCACAAGAACTTTTAAGATAGAAATCCTCAGTTTAAAATGAAGAAACTGAAGTTCAGAGAAGACAAGTGACTTTCCTAAAGTAGAATGACTAATACGTGTCAGATTCAGGATTTGAACTTAGTAGGCCATTCATGATAAACATAGTACACTTAGAGGGAACCTCCTTAATCTGATAAAGATCATCTACAAACCAATTCTTACAGCAGTAATCATGCTTAATGATGAAATAGCGAAAGTTTCCCCCTTTCTATCAGGACAAGATACAATGTCCAGTATCAACACTTCTGTTTAATATTGTATTAGATATCCTAGCTAGGACAATGAGACAAGAAAATGAAGTAAAAGACTTAAGGATTGCTAGAGGGAAAGGAGAAATATTATTCATAGATGATATAATTGTGTACATAGAAAATTCAAAGTAATCTGCAAACTGCTAGAATTAATAGGTGAATTTAGCCCAGTCACTAAATACAAAGTTTTTTTGTTTTGTTTTGTTTTTGAGACAGAGTCTTACTCTGTTGCCCAGGCTAGACTTCAGTGGTGCAATCTCAGCTCACTGTAACCTCCGCCTCCCAGGTTCAAGCAATTCTAGCACCTCAGTCTCCTGAGTAGCTGGGATTACAGGCATCCACCATCATGCCTGGCTAATTCTTTTATTTTTGTAGAGATGGGGTTTCACCATGTTGGCCAAGCTGGCCTTGAACTTCTGACCTCAGGTGATCTGCCTGCCTCAGCCTCCTAAAGTACTGGGATTACAGGCATGAGCCACTGTGCCCACCCTAAATACAAGATTTTTTAAATACAAGATTGATGCATTAAGATAAATTATATTTATCTATAACAGCAACAAAAATTAGAAAATGAAATTCTGCTTTTTAAATGCTGTCTTAGTTCATTTGGGCTGCTGTAACAAAATACCACAGACTGGGTGGCTTGTAGGCAGCAGAAATTTATTCCTCATCGTTCTGGAGGCTGGGAAGCCCAGCATCAAGACCCCAGCAGATCTGGTGTCTGGTGAGGGCCCACCTTCTCACAGATGGAGCCCTCTCGCTGTGTCCTCACTTGCTAGAAGAGATAAAGCAACTCTCTGGGCCTCTTTTAAAAGGGCACTGATCCCATTCACAAGAACTCTGCTGTCATGGCCTGATCATGTCCTAAAAGGCCCCACCTCCTAATGCCATCACCTTGACGGTTAGGATTTCAACATATGAATTTGGAGGGGACATTATTCAAGACTGGAACAAGCACAATAGGTGAGTAATAGCTAAAGGGCATGAGGTTACTTTTTCAGGTGATGTTTTAAAATTAACAGTGATGCTGGTTACACATACCTACGAATATCCTAAAAACCATTGAACTGTATACTTTAAATGGGTGAATTGTATGGAATGTGAATTATATCTCCATAAAGCTGGGATTCCTTTAAAGATGAAGAGCAGGTATTGCTGGGGCTCTCCTTCTTACATTACCAATCACTAGTGCTTATGAAAATCCCTTATGAAAACACAATTTATGATAGCAGCAAAGCCCATCAAATGCCTAGGAATAAATGAAATGAAAAATGTACAAGATCTCCACACTGAACAACAAAACATTATTGAGGAAACTTAAAGACCTAAATAAATGTAGGGTTATACCATGCTCACAAATGGGAAGGCTCATATTGTCATGATGTCGCTTCTCAAAACTGATGCATAGATTCCATACAATGCCAATCAAAATCCCAGCAGGTTTGGTTTTGGAAATTGAATTCAAGTGGATCTGGCTCTATGACTCACTGGAACATGGACACTGTAGAAAAAGATCCCAGGATCACAGTGTCTCCGATGTACGGGGTTTATAGGCAGCCACGGTTGAAAGACCATCAAGACCACAGGACCCTGAAAAACTCGTTTGGGAGTAGAATGAGGAGACAAAAAGTATTCTCAGTTAAAACAGACTCTCATCATGCTTTCAGTAGACACAAGAGAAAGACCATAATTAACTAAATATATTTTCATTTAAATAAGAGTGGTAGAAAGGATTTGTCACCTTCCATATATGACATCATTAGGGATATAGCTTCCTAGCTGGGGATTTGGCTCCCTTCATTGTGGATATAGGTGTGCAGGGATTCCTCTGGCAAGGACTTGGAGAGTGGGTCAATAAATGTCTTAGGCCACATGCTCGTGGGTACCAGCTTGTGCATAAGACTGCAGGAGGCCCTTGACCTGTCCCAAGGCAGCAGCTGAGACTTGGCTTCAGGCTTGGCTTTTGAGGAGCTATGGAAGAGTTGAAGCTTGAAGTCAGTCATCAGAGGAGATGGCTGCTTCCTCCCTGATGACAAGCTGAGGAGCACCTGAGGGGCTGGGTGGGAGGTTGTGGGGGGCGGGGACACAGCACTGCCTTTGTCCTCAGGCTCACCCACAGAGGCAGGGCTCAAGAAGAAACAGAGCTCATTTCCCAGTGAGGGAGAGGGCAGAGGCCCCAGGATCCCCTCCGTCTCCCATCTTGATCCCTTAAGGTGCCAGGCTTCCCTAAAACAGGAGAAAATTCAGATGACAAGAGACTCAGAAGAAGAGAAACAAAAAGATTGCAGGGGCAGCACTCCCCACCCTGATATCACACTCACACTTCCTCTTTCCGAAGGATGGTCTCTTCTGCAACGTGGACTCAGAGACAGGTCCTACAACATAGCACCTCTTTATTTTATCTGAAAAGAGAAGAGAGAGGGGGAAACTGAGAGCTAGAGAACAGCAGCTGACGGCTGGGAATATCAGGGAGCCAAAGGACTCTAAAGGAAGGCAGGGGAGGTTGAAGAGCAAGGAGACATCTGGTTTCCACAGGCTGGAGGACAGAACTCTCCAACACCCTTTTCTTCCAGCACACACCTCAAGTAGCAGAGCTAGTCAGACTCACTCTTCTACAACGTCTGTGCTGGGAACTGACATCTGAGGGGAGGGAAGAGAGGACAGATGTAACTGGAGAGAGGACACTTTCCCCACCTCCTGTAGTATCTCATTGAGTTCATGCAAGTCTACTTAGTACACACTGTCAAGGGCTCCTGTCCCTACTATGATGTCACAGATGGGTAGGTGCTAATAAGCCCCTGTGCTGAGTCACTGAGCTGAGGACTCCAGGTTCTCCCTGGAGCCTAGAAGGTACTTGCTTCTTTCTTCCCCAGTGGTCTACTAAGAGCATGCATTCCAGAAACACATCAGCCTGTTTCTTTGAACTCATTCCTGTGTGCTTAGCACGGTGAGACCTCAAATAAAGAATATGGCACCTCCCTGCCCTCACAGAGCTTGCATTCTAGCTGGGGAGAAGCACACACCCAACACCAGTGTGAATACCACTGGGGCACCTCCCCACATGGTGGATGGAGTGTGTTGGCACCAAGTGCTAACAAGGCCCTTCCCTGCAGTCTGGAGAGTCTGGAAGCTTCCTGCTGGAGGAGAAAGGTAGATAGAAGTGAGCTTACAATGGGAGATTTGGGTGGAGGGACCAGACGAAGGTTACAGAGCAAAATGCAAAGCAGGACCAGAAACCAGGAGACCTGTGTGTCTAAGGCCATGGGTTCATGTTTGGGGAACCAGGGAGTGTGAGGGCAGGAAAGGCAGGGTGGACCGGAGGAGGGAGGGTCGTCAGCACCAGGGACTCAGGGCTTGCCGGGGGTAATTGAAAGCCCTGGGAGCTGAGAGAAGCTTGAGAACTACAGCAGTCAGGATCCCCACAGGAAACAGATGGCGTGTCCACACTCAAGTTTGGAGAACTGGAAGAAAGCCTGATAAAGGGCACATTCATTGCCTGAAGCTGCCCTAACAAATGACCACAAACCATGTGGCTTAAAACAGCAGCGATGTATTCCTGTAAGAGTTCAGAGGCCAGCAATCCACAATCAAGGTGATAGCAGGGTTCGTTCCTTCTGAAACCATCCCGTGCCTCTCTCCTCGCATTTGGTGGCTGCCAGCAACCCTGGCCCGTCCTTGGCTTGTAGCTGTGTCACTCCAACCTCTGCCTCTTCAGGCAGCCTTCTTCTAACAACACGGCCATTGGATTTAGGACCCACCCTAAGTCAATATGACCTCATCTTAACTCGTTACATCTGCAGAGGTGCTCTTTCTAAATAAGGTATTGGGGTCTGGGGTTGGACATACATTTTGGGGGTGATGCTATTTAAAGGGACTATTTACAAAGGTGTGGACAGGTGTAGGTAAACTCCAAGGGCTACTGCAGTGTCTGGGGCTATAAAAGCAGAGAACTGGAGCCACCCCTTGACTGTCAGGGTGTGGAGAAGGAACCAGAAGGAGAGTCGGGTACAGAAGTCCACCTTGAGAGAGCCGTGATCTTTGATGGCACCCAAGTCAACCCTGAGGGAAGGAATGAGAGCACCAAGTCCCCTTCCCTCACTCCCCTCCACTCTTACCCCTTCAGCCAGAGTGAAGAGAGGCCACTGCTGTGGCCCACACAGATCACCCTCCTGAGGCCACCAGAAAAGGGCTTCTGGGTAGGCAAGTGGATGAAATGACACAATGACCGGATGGGCAGACGGCAAGACATGCCAAGGGGTGCCAGGTGGAGATCTTGGGTAGGGTAGACATCTGGACAGGGCTGTAGGGTGACAGTGTCTCCTCAGCCTTCGGGCCTGCTCTTCTTTAGACCTCAGTCATGTGGGCAGGCTCCAGGGGCTCATCTATGACAGGTGAGGGAACGCCAAAGGCAACAGGATGAGCCCCATCTCCTGGGAAAGGAGGCCTGGTGGGGTTGCTCAAGGCATCTGAGTTCACACACTGGCCAGGACCAAATTCCATCATGGTCACTTCCACTGGCAGACAAGTAGCTTTTTTTGGTTTGGGGTATTTTTTTTTTAATGGAGTTTCACTCCTTGCCCAAGCTGGAGTGCAATGGCATGATCTTGGCTCACTGCAACCTCTGCCTCCCGGATTCAAGTGATTCTCCTGCCTCAGCCTCCCAAATAGCTGGGATTACAGGCATACACCACTACACTCACCTAATTTTGTATTTTTAGTAGAGATGGGGTTTCACCATGTTGGTCAGGCTGGTCTCGAACTCCCAACTTCAGGTGATCCACCTGCCTCAGCCTCCCGAAGTGCTGGGATTACAGGCATGAGCCACCATACCTGGCTGGCGTTTGGGGTATTATTTTTAATGGACTTTATTTTTTAGAGCAGTTTTAGGGTCACAGCAAATCTGAGCAGAAAGTACAGTGAGTTCCCATGTACCCCTTTCCCCACATACACACAGCCTCCCCACTACCAACATCCTGCCCTGGAGTAGCACATTTGTTACAATCAGTTAACCTACAATGACACATCATTACCACCAGAGTCCATAGTTTACATTCGGGTTCATTCTTGGTGATGTCTATTCTGTGGGTTTGGACAAAGGTATAATGCCATGTATCCACCATTATGTATCATGCAGAGTAGCTTTACTGCCTAAAAATCATCTGTACTCTGTTCACCACCCACATCCCAGCCCCTGGCAACCACCGATACCATTTCCATGTTTTTGCTTTTTCCAGAATGTCATATAGCTAGAATCCTACAGTAGCTAGCCTTTCCAGACTGGCTTCTGTCACTTAGTAATATGCATTCAAGATTCCTCCATGGCTCTTCATGGCTCAATAGTTCATTTATTTTTAGCACTGAATAATATTCCACTGTCTGGATGCATCACAGTTTATCCATTTGCCTACTGAAGAACATCTTGGTTGCTTCCAGGTTTTGGCAATTATGAATATAGCTGCTATAAACATCTGAGTACAGGCTTTTGTGTGGACATCAGTTTTCAACTCATTTTGGTTAAATACAAAAAAGCATGACTACTGGATGGTATGGTAAGAGGATGTTTAATTTTGTAAGAAACAACCAAACTCTTCCAAAGTGGCTATATCATGTTGTATTCTCATCAGCAATGGATGTGAGTTCACTTTGCCAGCATTTAGTGTCACACCAGTTGTTTTTTGTTTTGTTTTTTGAGATGGAGTCTTGTTCTGCTGCCCAGGCTGGAGTGCAGTGGCATGATCTTGGCTCACTGCAACCTCCACCTCCCAGGTTCAAGCAATTCTCCTGCCTCAGTTTCCCGAGTAGCTGGGATTACAGGCGCCTGCCACCATGCACGGCTAATTTTCATATTTTTTTTAGTAGAGATGGGGTTTCACCATGCTGGCAGGGCTGGTCTCAAACTTCCAGCCTCAGGAGATCTGCCCGCCTTGGCCTCCCAAAGTGCTGGGATTACAGCAGTAAGCCACCATACCTGGCCCACATCCAGTTTTTAAAACATAAACTTGATACCTTTAAGTGGGGACTTTTTTTTCCTTTCTCTCTCTCTCTCTCTTTTTTTTTTTTTTTTTTTTGGAGACAGTGGGTACAGTGATGCAATCATAGCTCACTGCATCCTCAACTCCTGGATTCAAGAAATCTTCCTGTCTTAGCCTCCTGAGTAGTTGGGACTACAGGCACACCCCATCATCCGTGACTAATTTTTTTTTCTTTTTAAATTTTTTTGCAGAGACAGGATCTCACTCTGTTGACCAGGCTGGTCTTGAACTCCTGGCCTCAAGCAATCCTCCTGCCTCAACCTCCTAAGGTGCTGGGATTACAGGTGTGAGCCACCACACCCAGACTAGTGGGGCTTTCGTGCCCAGTTCACCCACAGACTCACTCATTTCCCACTGATCCATCCCAGGCCCATTTTATTCATGTATATTACCTGCCCAGCTCCAGGAGACATTTGAGTTTTCAACCCCTACTTGAGGATATAGAATGGAGAAGAGGAAGGTGACTTGCTAGCCACTTAGCATGTGGTTCCCCATCTCTGTGCACCCCCTCACTCCCAACAGGGCAGAGACACCTGGGAGGAGGAGGGAGGTACCTGTACCCACCAGGCAAGACAGGGTGAGTCAGTAGCCCAGGGGAAGGGCTGGGGAAAGACTTCTTTAAATGGAGCTGTCTCCTAGGAAGGCCCTGATGCTATTTGGGTGCAGGCAAGAACCACTTTTGTGCCAACCCTCTCCAAGATTTATTCATCAGATCCCAACTGCCACTGGAAACACGGAAAATGTATGGACTTTGTTTCTGAAGATCTAGGTTTCCATAGTTCCTGTCTGTCAGGGCCTTGGACAGATCCTTTAATGCTTCTGAGCCTTGGCTGTCTTACAAGGTTGCTATACAAGAAAAGTCGTTTTTGCTCTTTGCCAACTTCAAAATCAAGGAGAAGAGTAGTTGTGGTCTACCTGCTCTTCGCACCTCCTCACCTCTCATTCTGTAATACATGCCAATCACTCCACTGAAACGTGGCTAAAGCCACCAGTGACCTCCACATGGCCAAGTCCAGGGACCTGTTCTCAGTCTTCATTGTAACCCACTTACCTGCAGTGTCTTAAGCTTTCTTTCTTCTTGAAATACTTTGTCTCTGTTGGCTCCAGAGCATCTGACTCTCCCTGGTTTTCCTTCTACCTCCTTGGCTGTGCCTTTTCCATCTTTTTGGCAGGACCTGCCTCTTCTTCATGACCTCTAAAGGATGAACTGTATCCGGGCTGCGTCCTTGGCACTCATCTGCCCACCGTCTACACCATGGGCTTGGTGACTATGGTCGTTTCCTAGGACTGCTGTCATGAAGTACCACACTGAGTGGCTTAAAATAGCAGAAACATATTCTCTCACAGTTCCAGAGGCCAGAAGCCTGAAATGAAGTCACCACACTTCCTCCGAAAGCCCCAGGGAAGGCTTTCCTCTTGCCTCTTCTAGCTGCTGGAGGTTGCTGGTAAGCTTTAGGACCCATGTCTACGGTAGCATAACTCCAGCCTTTGCCTCTGTTTTTGCATCTTCCTTCTGTGTGTGTCTGTGTGCAAATTTTTTCTTCTTTTTCTTCTTCTATCCTCCTACTCCTTCTCCTCCTTCTCCTCCTTCTTCTTCTTGTTTGTCATCCAGGCTGGAGTGCAGTGACACAATCATAGCTCACTGTAACCTCAAAATCCTGAGCTTAAATGATCCTCCCCACTCAGCCTCTTGAGCAGCTGGGACCATAGTGATACACCACCAGGCCTGACTAATTTTAATTTTTT
This sequence comes from Plecturocebus donacophilus, assembly GCA_004027715.1. NCBI lineage: Eukaryota > Metazoa > Chordata > Mammalia > Primates > Pitheciidae > Plecturocebus > Plecturocebus donacophilus. The sequence continues at coordinate 48,406 of PVKP010007436.1, forward strand.
TTTTTTTTTTGTAGTGGCAGGGTATTGCTGTGTTGTCCAGGCTGGTCTTCAACTCCTGGGCTCAGGCAATCTTCCCACCCTGGCCTCCCAAAATGCTGAGATTACAAGTGTGAATCACCCTGCCTAGTCTAAATTTCATTCCTCTTATAAGAACAACAGTCATTGGATAGGGGCACATTCTAATCCAGCATGACCTCAACTTGATTACATCTGCAAATAAAAAACCTCTACTTCCAAGTAAGACATAAATTTTGGAGGAGACACTATTCAACCCAGTACAGTGATGTTATCTGGCCTCATGGTTTAAAAAACCATCCTTATATTATTGACTTTCAAATGCATACCTCCAGCCAGACCTGGCGTCTGTCTTCTGTCTGTTGTCCCAGCCTTCCCACCTCCATTCACATGTCGCAGACCTACCATGTTAAGAGTGAACTCTTATTCTGAAACCTTGGTCCTTCCCTTTCTCCATAAATGGCAGCACTTTGCAACCAGTTTCTCAGGCCAAAAATTCTGGAGGTATTCTTGATTTCCCTATTTTTCTACACCCCAGACACTATTTATCAGCATATCACACTGGCTCTACTTTCCAACTATATTCAAAATCTAGCTACTTCTAACCACCTCCATCCCTACCTTTTTTTTCTTTTCTTTTGTGAGACGAAGTTTTGCTCTTGTTGCCCAGGCTGGAGTGCAGTGGCGCAATCTCGGCTCACCACAACCTCCGCCTCCTGGGTCCAAGCCATTCTCCTACCTCAGCCTCCCAAGTAGCTGGAATTACAGGCGTGCACCAGTATGCCTGGCTAATTTTTTGTATTTTTAGTAGAGACAGGATTTCTCCATGTTGGTCAGGCCAGTCTCAAACTCCCTACCTTAGGTGATCCACCTGCCTCAGCTTCCCAAAGTGCTGGGATTACATGCATGAGCCACCATGCCTGACCATCCCTACCTTTTTAATCTAAGCCACCATCCACTATCACCAACTACAGGAGCCTCTGACCTCATCTTCTATCATTCTCCTCATTGCACTGTCCTCTGCCAACTTACAGCCTGAATTTATAATTACAAAGACCTGGACTCCTTCTGCTGACATATTTAAGGATTTGCTAAGAATTATGTCATTCAGCCCCAGCTTTAAGAGAATTCTAAATAACTAAATAACTTCTCTCAGAGGTTTATTCTCTTGATACTGTTCATGTTTTTGAAATTGCTTTCTTCTGTTCATCTGTTATCAATTCACATGTACTGAACATCCTGGGCTCTAGGAAAATAAGGTTAAATAAGAAGTAGTCTCTTCTCTGCAGGTATTCCTAATCTAGTAGAAAAATGGCCAGGTAAACAGCGTGCGCTCTATGAACAGGAAGCTTTCTTCTTGAGCCCAAGATAAGGGGACACCTAAACCAGCCCCATAGGATATTCAGAAGATGCCTCTAACCCTGCACAGGATGCCTAGGGGGCTGGGTGAGGTGTCCCCTTCACTGGGGTTCAAGAAGAAAGCTCTTCCAGATTCTGCTCCTTCTCCTCTTGAATATCACCCAATGTATAAAAGAAAGAAAAAAAACAGAAATACCACTCCATTTTCGATGGAGCTAAGAGATGCCTAAACCCCTGAAGCACAATAAGAAACAGAAAGCAGATGACACAACAGCATAGGAGCTGGCAAGGAGGAGGAAAGTCAAATCTCTGTGGCTGCAGGAGGTATCAAGGAAAGGAAAGCCTACTGGCTACAGAAAACCTAGGAAAAAATCATTAATGGGAGATACCAGCTCCTGCAGAAAGCAGAAGCGAGGCAGATGGTCTTGCATGGGGATTATCGCTGTGAGGAGTAGGGAGACCACTCCAGGGACCCACCTTCTACTTCCTCAATAAGGCCACCCTACCTACCCAACCTTGCAGGAGCCCTGGGAGTTTCTTCTGGAGTTACAGAGTTACGAAATAAGTCAACCAGGGAAGCTCTAAAATGGGAACATCAAATGGCCCAGGAAAATAAAAGCAGATTTGCTGAAAAGCATCCTAACCCTTCCCCATTCAGCCCCAGACACCAGCACCTGGGTTCCCTGCAGCAGATGGGAGAAGCAGTCTCAGAAGAGACCAAATGACCCCAGAAAAAAGACCAACAAATACTGGCATTTGGAAATCCCTATAAAAGTAGCTTGCTAGCCACTTGATCAAGACACTGCAGCGCACAAGCCCACCCATGCACTTCCAATGAGAAACACCCAAGAATAATCAAGTGTTCAAGAAAAGCCTCAAAGATCATAGGGGCAAAAAATGAAAAAGAACTCATGGAGAAAAGTAGCAATTGTAGAAAGCAAAACAATTCAAAGAAATTACAATAAATAGCTTCAGAAAAATAACAGAAGATATTACATCCATGAAATTAAAAAAAAAACAACAGAATGCAATACTTTAAAAAATAAAGAGGAACAGGCTGGGCATGGTGGCTCACTCTTGTAATCCCAGCACTTTGGGAGACCGAGGTGGGAGAATCACCTGAGGTCAGGAGTTCAAGACCAGCCTGACCACCATGGTGAAACCTCGTCTCTACTAAAAATATGAAAATTAGCCTGTTGTGGTGGTGCACACCTGTAATCCCAACTACTCAGGAGGCTGAGGCAGGAGAATCACTTGAACCTGGGAGGCAGAGCTTGCAGTGAGCTGAGATCATGCCATTGCACTCCAGCCTGGGTGACAGAGTGAGACTCTGTCTCAAAATAAATAAAGAGAAAGAACAAATTTTATATGATAGTCAAAATGTAAAAGTCAGTAGTAGAATTGGGTGCTAAAGTCAATGAAATCTCCTAGAAAGTAAAACAAAAGGATAAAGTGAGAGTTAATAATAAAGAATAGATAAGAAAATTAGAGGATTAGTCCAGAGGAGCAAAACTGACTATTAGGAGAAATATAAAGAAAGAATTGAAAGGAAGAGGAAATTGTAGCAAATTGTGTTTGCCAAAGATGGCTGTCACAATATCCCCTATCCCACATATTTTTCTAGAATCTTGCCATGCCCCCATCAAGAAGTGGTTGTAATGGATAGTAGGACAATACATTTAAAATGTAGGTGAGTTGCCGGGCTCAGTGGCTCACGCCTATAATCCCAGCACTTTGGGAGGCTGAGGCAGTCAGATCACCTGAGGTTGGGAGTTCAAGACCAGCCTGACCAACATGGAGAATCCCGTCTCTACTAAAAATACAAAATTAGCCGGGCATGGTGGCGCACCTGTAATCGCAGCTACTTGGGAGGCTGAGGCAGGAGAATCACTTGAATGCGCCAAGATGGTGCCGTTGCACTCCAGCCTGGGCAACAAGAGTAAAACTCCATCTCAAAAAAAAAAAAGTGAGTTAAAGCTACATTTATTTTTCAAAGACTTATCAGTGTGAAGACTGACTACACTTGTGGCCTGCATACTTCTTAATATTAAGGAGGGTTATGAATTCTTATCTGAATTGTCCAGTTTTGCAATTCTTTGCCCTAGAATCCTCAGAGGCTTTTGTGACTGTATATTTACCAGTATGATAGAAGGGAGACTGTGTGATAGGAAGCTAGGTCATCAAAGGCAACATTCTTTCTGCTGTGCTTGCTTGCTGGAAGAATTGCCCTGGAGTCCTGAGCCACTATGAAAGCTGACAGATTGCCCAAGCCTGCCATACTGTAAGGAAGCCCAGAAGAGGCCTTGTGGAGAGATCACATAGGATGATCTGAGAAGAGAAAGATGTCCAATAAGACCCCAGCTGCTCCAGTCCCTACGGTTCCAGATCCAGCTGTCATCTCGCTATGATCTCGTGACAGAGAACCACCTAGCGAAGCTTTTCCAACATACATGAGAGGTTATAAAGTGATGGTTGTGGTTTTAAGTCACTTAAGCTGGGGGAGATTTGTTACGATGTTAGCAATAGCTAAACAGAATATTGCCTAAGAGATCATAGAACTTCCCAGATTTGAAGATATGAGTCCTCAGACTAAAAAGACTCACTGAGAGAGCCTGGCATAATTCATGAAGAAATGGCCTACTATAGAGCACAAGTGAAATTTCAGAACAAAGGGAGAAAGTAAAAATCAAAAAAAAGAGAAAGAAGAAGGAAGGAAAGAAGGAAATTGGTGAGAGAGTGAGAGTTATAGAAAGCAGAGAAATGATACAAAAGATTAATAGTCAGTAAGGCACCGGACTTCTCAAAAGTAACAGCAGGGGCTGGGCACAGTGGCTCACTCCTGCAATCCCAGCATTTTGGGAAGCTGTGGCGGAGGAACACTGGAGGCCAGGAGTTCAAACTCAGCATGATGAGACACCACCACTAGAAAAAAAATCAATGGATCAATCTTTGCATTACAGAGGATGTGCTCCCAAGGTAACACAATAGAAGTTTATTTCTGCTCACATAATAGTCCAGGATGGATGTTTACATAACAGGCAGGCACTCCTCTGTGAGACCTAAGCTCCTTCCACCTTGAGGCTCAGCCATACCACAGGCCCCCTCCTAACCTTTTTAGGGCCCTGGGCCCCTTTAACTATCTGGCAGACCCCGTCTAAGAATATTTTTAAATCCATAAAACAAAGCATAGCACTACAAAGCAAAACAATTATATGGACATATAACTATCAAAATAAATAAAGACCACTGTGATATAGTAATAAATGTGTTTCTATATTAATTAAATAGTAACACAATACATTTAAAACATAGGTGAGTTAAAGCTACATTTATTTTTTTAAAGACTTATCATTTTGAAGACTGACTACACTTGTGGCCTGCACACCTCTCAGTATTGAAGAGGGTTAAGAATTCTTATCTGACAGCCAGGCATGGTGGCTCATGGCTGTAATCCCAGCACTGTGGGAGGCTTGGGCAGATCATGAGGTCAGGAGTTCGAGACCAGCCTGGCCAGCCAACATGGTGAAACCCCGTCTCTACTAAAAATACAAAAATTTGCCGGGCGTGGTGGTGTGGGCTGAGGCAGAAGAATTGCTTGAATTTGGGAGGTGGAGGTTGCAGTGAGCCAAAATCGTACCACTGCACTCCAGCCCGGGCAATAGAGAGAGACTCCTCTAGGGAAAAAAAAAAAAATTCTTACCTGAATCATCCAGTTTTGCAAACTTTTAACAAACAATGCACCTACCTCCACATATTAATTGACCAACAATCAGAGGCAAGGACTACTGGAAAGCAACATAGATTGTGAGCACATGTGCCTTCTACATTTGGTGGTAGAATGCCTCCCCTGCTCAGCGTCGGCCAGTTGTGTTGCACAGCTGCCTATCAACAGGAAGACTGTAATTATGTGCAGTCTAGTGGCAGGTCTAATAACTGCTGCGGTTTCCAAGCGGTGATGAATGTAACGATATTTTGAGATATCTGCAACAACTGTAATGTGATATGAAAATATCTGTGATTTCTACCGGTGACAAAGTCACAGTTACTGCTAATACCACTGTGGTTTATTGTCTACATTTGTAACAGAAAGAAATGCTCCACTAGTTTAAGGTTAGGAAAAATAAAGATGCACTTTTCCCATCCAAGTTCATAGATTTCCCTGAATTTAGGGTCTGTGAATCACAGGTTAGGCTTCTTGCTCTGGAGCCTACCTGTCATATCTGCAGCCAGCCAGTAAAATGGAAAAGAGCACATAGAACTGCACAGATGAGGTCTTCATGGACCTGTTCTGAAATCAACACATGTCATTTCCATTCATGTTCCACTGGAGAAAAGTTAGCCCTGTGACTACACCTTCCTACAAGGAAAGCTGAGAAATATAACCTTACCTTCGTGCTCAGGAAGAAGAAATAACAGATTTGGATGCCCAATCAGCAGTGTCTCCCACAGTCAGTGGTGTGTGTAGCCTTCTTGCCACACATAGAACACATTCAATCCCTTTCCAAGGGAGTCAAAGCAAAACCCCATATAGCTTCTGCATTCAGCTCAATGTCTGGAACTTCTAGGTGATGTAGTCTTTTCCAACAAGTCTGATGGAATTTCTCTTGGTCCACAGACTTATGAACAGTGCTCTAATCTCCACCCCTGCACACACCCAATATATAGGATAATTGCAGCTGAGATTGGGAGACACGGGCAGTGCCTGGTTCATAACAATGATGGAATTCTGCCAAACAAGCATTGTGAAGACCCTCTGTCCTGGCAATAGAGGGAGTTACCGTATTAGACCCTGTATCCTTTCTCTGGGAGGAGTCCTCTTGTCTTCCATGGCCCCTGCTCTGCCCTCTGGGAAATTCTCCCTTATCCATTATCTCATGTGGCCAGATCTGAAGGGGTTATTAGTAGTATCACCCTTTTGAGAGTTCCCACTGCTTTCACAGCACTTTTGGCTCATGGAAGCTTGGGGGTCCACATTTTTTTCTGAACTTTTTAAAGGCCATCTTTATGATTTCTTGAGAAATTCAGTTTCTTCCTGCAAATGGATTTCTGATCCATTTGCTTCCTATTGGTTACTTGTACCACTTACCACTTCCAAAATTCCCTATACATGATTCTTAAATCTATTTGGGTTCTTTTTGCTTTTTCAGCTCCATATCAATCTCCATTTATCAAATATCAGCTACTGTAAGGCCATCTGTAGCAAGAGGATTATTAGAGAGACAGTATCCTTAACCTGATTTTTGGTGCAAAAATAAGTCCTTTGGTTTAACTGAGAAGACTTCATTGGTCTTTGTGGCTCAAATACTTATTCAGTGTCACCACCTCCTCTGTGGGATCTGGAACCCTTGATCTCTGCTTACAAACAGCTCAGTTCTTTCCTGAGCTCATCTTTTCCTGGCGAAAAGAGAAAGAACCTGCTAAGTGAATTAAGTAACTGGCAACAAACCCCACCTGCCTTTTTCCAACCTCTTCCACTAAAGGTAGAGACCCTGTAGGAGATTAAATATTCTCAGGTATCAGTTTCACTAAATGCTCTCCTCCCAGATCAACAGGCATATCTGTTTATATCCGTTTTCTCACCACCTTTTCTTAGCCAATGCCATTTATTTTAATTTTTTATTAATCATCCTACTTTGAGAATCAATTTCTGTACTAGAGTACAGTTAGGCTGCTAACAAATACACCTCAAAATTTCAGTGGTTTAAAACAATAGTTGTGTATTTTTAGGTGGGCTGTTCTATGTGTGGTCATTTAAGAACTGATGCTCTTTGCATCTCATGGCTCTACAAATCCCTAAAACTTCATTTTCATTGTATTGCCAGAAGAGGGAAAGTATGGAGGAAAAACTCAGGAAATTTTGAATCGGCTAAGTCTGGAGTTTTAAAATTTCCATTAAAGGAAATTTGATCACATGGCTAAGTTTTATTGCAAGGGAAGCTTGGAAGTATAGTCTGTGTGCCTAAGATTTTGGTGGACAGCTGGTAGTGTCTGCATGGTTATTTTCAACCTAGACTTTCATACCCAGCCAATTTATCAATCACATATAAGGATGGTCAAAAGACATTTCAGATATGTAAAGTCTAAAAAGCATCTCTTTCATTAACCCCTTCTCAGAAAGCTATTAGAGGATGTGCTATACCAAAAAGAGGAATTAAGCCAAAAAAGAAGGCAACATGCAGAACAGAAAACAGGGAACAACAATTGTGTAGATCCAGAGAGCCTTCAGTCCATATTACAGCAGAAGTTTGGAGAGGAGTTTGGAGCATTCTCCAGGAAAAAAAGAAAAGTAGAACTAATAACTTATATGACAGTGTGACAGAGTGGAAAATTATAATAAGGTCTTTTGTAGTAAGTTGTTGAAGAATGAGGAGATTTTAGTCCGAATATCAAAGAAAACTAATTCAGTCATAAAATGAGATAATTACTAAATCTAGCAAAATAAACAATTTTATAATAAAAGAGATTTAATTACAAAACACTATGTAGCTCAGCAGTGAACAATCTTTACATAATCATTAAATTGAAAACAGTGATAATGGGCTTAACCAAAAATTGAGATGCAATTCAAAGAGGTTTAGAAAAGGAGTGTAAATAAACTCATCATAATAAGGTATATATTAGTCAGGATGGGCTAAATTATTCAATAGTAACAACTCTAAAATCTAAACAGCAAAATATGCTTCTGTCACAACACTGCTCACATGGATCCTCAGGGGCTTTGCTCCATGTGATCATTCAGGGATTCAGTCAGCCGCTCCACCAGTTTGTAGCTATACCATCTGGAACACACGGCATCCTTGATCCCACGGCAGGACACAGAGAATGGAAAAGGATGCATGAGTTTTTATCATCTCTCCTCTTATAATTTCATTAACCAAAAACAGTCACCTGCTCCTGTTGAACAGGCGGGGACTTGGCAGTGCAGTCTTCCACGTGCTCTGAAGAGAAGGACTGTTAATATTTGCCAAGGGACATTTACAAAATCATTTAAAATGAATAAATCAAGAGACAGCGTTATGTATACATTCCTTTAAAATATAGAAGTAAGTACCAGAACATGTTGAAAAGCTAAAAGAAAAAAGTGAAAAAAGTTGAACATGTTTCTGGTGAGCCTGGCAAGTAACCAGCTTGGGGAGTGAAGCAGGCCAGGGAACAGGAGACTGCTGGGTTTGTCTGTAAGTATTTTTATCATCATTTCACTTTTGAAACTGTCTGCATGTAGTGTTTTTATTAAGTTGTACATAACTTATTTTTTAAATTACTTGAAAGATAAAAACTGGAGCTAGGAACACCGTCATGAACACACCCCCAGTCACCCCATCCGGGACCATAATCCAGGTGAACCTTCGACGGCAAGTCAGCAGTCTGCAGTTTCCACCCTCCCTTGGTCAAGCTCCTTCCCAGGGTCTCAGAGACTTGCATTTGCTTAGAGCACCGAGGCATTGTCTTATAGTCTCTTGCCCTTCTCGTCCCGTACTAATGTTTACCTTACATGCCTCAATCCAAAGAGTCTTTGCCTTGTGAAGACAAATGCAAAACACCAGTTGAAAAGCTTCCATTCTCCCTATTAGCTATTAGTAAAGCCCCATCTGTCCGAGGCTTTTCAACTTGTTCTGACAATTTCTTCTCTTTAACTTTCTTTTTGAAAACTTTGGTTAAGCTAGGGATCTGACCTGCGAGCACTCTATTTCCTCCTTTATGTCCTTGTTACTCACTCTTCTTACCAAGGTTTATAAGCATCCTTTGAACATCACAGCATTCCAGCAATCTTGCTACGCCAGTCCTTTCAATGTCTCCTCCTGCCCCTCTTCCACGCACAATGGCCACAGAGAGTTTCGATGATGCGCATGTCATCATGGTGTCCTTGATAACTCTCCTTTGTCTCTTTAGCAAAACAGGCTAGACCCTTTACAACCCGTCCCCACCCACTTTCCACCGGCCTGGCTGCCTGGCCCAGCCTCCCTGTGCTGCAGCCACAAGGATTCTCGGGCCATTTTGGCTCCAACGGGGCTCCCTGCCTGGAATGCCCTTCCCCTCCCTGCTGGATGGGTCTTTCAGATCCGAAAGCCTCCCCAGACTCCCAGCAGCTTCCGGGTCAGGGAAAGGGGCACATTAAAATGGGCAGTGTGAGTTCAACACTCTCTTAGTAATTCTAACATTGAGAAACTTACTCAGCTTCTCAGAACCTCTGTTTTTCAGCTGATGCATTAGGATTGGTCTGAATTACCTTTAACATTTCTTTCAAGTCTAACACTGCTCCTTCCCACTCCCACCACAAAAATTACACCAAATTGGAATTGAATGTTTGTTTGTTTGTTTGTTTGTTTGAGACAGGGTCTCACTCTGTCACCCAGGCTGGAGTGCAGTAGTGCGATCATGGCTCACTGCAGCCCCAACCTCCTGGGATCAATCAATCCTCCCATGTCAGCCTCCCAAGTAGCAGAACTACAGGCATGCACCACCACACCTAGCTAATTTTTGTATTTTTTGTAGATACAGGCTTTCACAGTATTGCCTAGGCTGGTCTTGAACTCCTGGCCTCAACTAATCCACTCACCTTAACTTCCCAAAGTGCTGGGATTACAGGTGTGAGCCACTACACCCAGCTGGAATTTAATTTTTAAGAGCACAGATTCTGAATGGGTGTGGTGGCTCGTGCCTGTACTCCCAGCTCTTTGGGAGGCTGAGGTGGGTGGATCTCTAGGTCAAGAGTTCAAGACCAGCCTAGCTAAGATGGTGAAACCCCATTTCTACTAAAAAACGCAAAATTAGCAGGGCATGGTGGCAGGCGCCTGTAATCCCAGCTACTTGGAAGGCTGAGGCAGAGAATTGCTTGAACCTGGGAGGCAGAGGTTGCAGTGAGCCAAGATCCCACTACTGCACTCCAGCCTGGGCAAGAGAGTGAGACTCACTCCATCTCAAAAAAAAAAAAAAAAAAAAAAAAAGAAACACAGATTCTGAGGCTAGAGCCAAATTGCCTGGGTTCAAATCCCAGCTCTACCACTTACTAGCTATATGACCTTGAGCAAGTTACTAAGCCTCCCTATTTAATAGGGGATAGTAATAGTCATTGTCTTATAAGATTGTTGAGAGAATTAAGTGATGAATACACATATGTTGTGATGCATATAAAGTCCTTATAGTAGCTCTAATAAGCTCTTACTATTGTCATTATTCTATACTGCCAAACTAAGTAATTGGAGGAACAAGGCCATATCCTCTTCCTAGCTAAATCCCCAGTGCCTAGGACTTTGTCCAGCATAGAAAACTAAAACCTCCATTTTTTCCCCAGTGAAAGAAGGAGAGAATTGGGAGAAGCCTGCATTGCATCCTATAAGTCAGGCTACAAGAGCTCTGCCCAAGACTGTCTTACTGTCTTCCCTTTCTGTTTTTTTTTTTTTTTTTGAGACAGAGTTTCTCTATCGTTGCCCAGGCTGGAGTGCAGTGGTGTGATCTTGGCTCACTATAACCTCCACCTCCCAGGTTCAAGCAATTCTCCTGCCTCAGCCTCTTAAGTAGCTGGGACTACAAGTGCCCACCACCACCCCTGGCTAATTTTTTTGGTATTTTTAGTAGAGACAGGATTTCACTACATTGGCCAGTCTGGTCTCAAACTCCTGACCTCATGATCCGCCTGCCTCGGCCTCCCAAAGTGCGGGGATTACAGGTGTGAGCCACCGCACCTGGCCGACTATCTTGCCTTTCAGAATGTCACTCCAAGTCATATCTGGCCTTCTGCTCAACATTTAGAAAACTTGAGAGGAGAGCTGAGAGGAACTGCATTGGAAGGTACGGGACAGAGCTTGTTTTAAGCTTGCTTAGGCCCAGTCCTTAGCTCTGAAACCTCTAGTAAAAATCTATGAATTTCAGAGACCAAAAAAAGACATCTCTGGAGGGCTGGGAGTGGTAACAAACCCAGGAGCTCTTGGAAGGCCAAGCTGTGTACTACTCTTTGGGGAGACTTAGGGAGAAAGCTCCTCCCCACAGAATATACAAAAAGCAGGTGCTTCTTCACTCCAGGTCTTCCTCAGAAATGAACACTGGGATTGGGGAGGTGAAGAGGAGAGACTCCCTGCACCCGCCACGGTCAGCCTGGAAAGCATTACCCACGCAGGGGTGAAGAAAGCTGCAGCTGCTAAGGACCACGAAAGTCCAGGTCAGAACCAAGCAGAAGGAACAAGAAGGGGAAAACAGTAGAGCCGGGGAATTGGTTAGCAAAGACCCTGAAGGAGGGAGGAGGTCTAGGAAATGCTGGGTCAGGAGAGCACTCCAAACTAAGACACTGCTGCCCATTTGTATCTATCGCAGATTGTTTAATAAAGAGCTGCCAAAGTGACTGCAATTTCATTGCTAATGTACTGATGCCTCACAGTTCTGCATCTTAACCTCGTTGCTGGGGCTCCAGAGGCCCCCTACCCACCCCCCCTCCCGGCCCAACGTCCCCCTGCAGCCACTGGGGCGGAGCGTCTCATTTTGCTGGAATGTCATCCATTTATCAAAGGACAAGATTAGCCCCCTCCTCCACATTCAGCAGGCAGAGCCTTCCTCTTTCTAATTTCAACTTGGCAACAGCTTAGGTTATTAACCTACTGAAATATCCTCCAGGGTCTCCCTCTCACACCACGCTGCTTCCCCCCATGTTTTCCCAGCATTCACTCCCTGACTCTTTTTCTCTAGGGCTGTGGTACTTAAACTTTTTCCATCTTTAGATCTCTGTATATGGATAAAAGACATCTTTCTCCTCACATGCGTCTGACGTTAGAGGGGATGTCACTAACAGTATTAATGGTGAGCTGAGCTGAGTGGATGCTCTCCAGGACAAGGGGAAAGGCTGAGATGCCGTTTTTGACAAGGGGTCAGGAGGCAAGCAGATGAGGTGAAAGGAGCTTTGAACTAGGATCAGGAGACCTGGGTTCAGGACCTGACTCTGTCACTCACTAAATTTTTGACCTTGGGCAAGTCCACTTCTCTTCTCTGGGCCTCAGTTTCCCTGTATCTGAAACAAGAGGCAAGGATAAGAACCAGGGATTCGAGGACTCAGGAACCCCCAGGGGTCAGGTGGATTACTCAGATGAGCAAATTGGCCAGTATAAGACAATAGGGAGTGGTAAGGAAATTGGAGCTTACGTGTCCAAACTAAAAGCAATCAAATTTTTAAAATTAAGATATCACCAAACAAAATAGATCTGCTGGAAAAGTGAGACTCATGATCACCAATTTGTAGCCTCTGGAAAGCCCTCTGAGGTCTCTTTTCATTGTAACTTTCTACAATATAATCATTTATGTGAACAGAGCCCATCTTAAAAGTATTTTAAGTAGATATGGTGTCAATTCAGGACATAGGTCTCTTGTCTACCCCACCCCCAGCCCCTAACATATACCTGATTTACTATCTGAAATGTCTTTAAAAGACATGGTGGTGTTCAAATATGTGCAGGAATTATTCAGTACTCCTTTCTTCAAAACAAAAGACCTGATTCCCCTCCCCTTGTGTGTGGGTTGGACTTAGTGACGTGCCTTTAACAGATAAATCATGTTGCAAGTGATAGTATGTGACATGTAAGACCAAGCCATAAAAGGCATTGTGGCTACTACCACTGTGGCCACCTCTTCCTCCTCTTATTCTCCTCCTCCTCCTCCCTCTTGCTTGATTACTTGCAGAAACCAGCTACCTTAAGGTGAGAACTGAAAAGCAGCCCTATGGAAAGGCCCACATGGAAGGAACTGAGGCCTCCTGCCAACACCCATTGTGAGGGAGCCATCTTGGAAATGGATCCTCCAGCCTCCACCAAGCCTATAGCCCTAGCCAACGTCTTGCTTGCAACCTAGTGAGAAACTCTCAACCAGAATGACCCAGCTGAGTCACTTTCAAATTCCTGACTCACTGAAACTGTGATATAATGACTATTTTGTTACTTTAAGCTGCTACATTTGGGAGTAATTTGTTACAAAGCAATAGATAATAAATACATTAAGAAACAAAATTCCCATTCCACAATAATAGATAAGGCTTAAATCCACATTCCCCAGGGAAGATAAAGGATCTCAAGTGGGCACCAAAAGTTAGGAGAAACTGGGAAGGAGGGGGTTGTTACATGGGCTGAAGATAAGCTTTGCTGGCTTTGTAATTTGCAACAAAACAACGCTGAAATTATAATAAGTAAATTAATTGTTAGAAACTAGGTACTGAGCTATATTTAAAATTATAACTCAACTCCACCTAATTTAGCCTTTCTGCTGGTCACCTTAATTCAGATGGTCCAATGTCACCTCAACCTTAATCCATCCCACACTTAGCCCAGCTTTTCCTCCAGAAGTCTCCATGCCTCAGAGAATGGCACCACTATCCTCCTAGGGCATACACAACCTCAGTCTCCAACTTCAACAAGAACTGCAGATTTCAACTCCAATTTTTTTTTTTTTTTGAGATGGAATGTTGCTCTGTCACCCGGAGTGCAATGGTGCGATCTGGCTCACTGCAACCTCCGCCTCCCAGGTTCAAGTGATTCTCCTGTCTCAGCCTCCCAAGTAGCTGGGATTACAAGTGCATGCCGCCATGCCCAGCTAATTTTTTTTTTTGTATTTTAGTAGAGACAGGGTTTCACTGTGTTGCCCAGGATAGTCTGGAACTCCTGAGCTCAGGCAATCCACCTGCCTTGGCCTCCCAAAACGCTAGGATTACAGGCGTGAACCACTGCTCACAGCCCACCTCAAATATTTCACCAGTTCAATGGCAGCAAAAAAAAAAAAAAAAAACAGGGAGACGTAGCTCTCTAAAGTTTCAAAAGTACTTTCTTTTTTTTCTTTTTGAGACAGGGTCTCACTCTGTCACCCAGGCAGTAGTGCAGTGCCATGGTTCAGTCCAACCTTCACCTCCCAGGCCCAAGCAATTCTCCTACCTCAGACCCCAAGTACCTGGGACCACAGGCACATGCCACCACACCTGGCTAATTCTGTTTATTTTTTGTAGAGATGGGGGTCTCACTATATTGCCCAGGCTGGTATGGAACTCCTAGGCTCAAATGATTCTCCCATCTTGGCCTCCCAAAGTGCTGGGATTACTGGCATGAGCCACCACACCTTGCCAAGAGTACATTCATTTCTTCAAGGACATGCATACCTGTCTTTTCACATCCTATGGCTAGCAATTGTTGAGTAAGAAGCTACCATAAAACTTAGTAGCTTAAAACAACAGCAATCATCTGTTTTGCTCATGACCCTGCAATTTAGGTGAGGTTCAACAAGAACAACTCCTCTCTGTTTAACCGTATCTGGGGTTTCAGCTGGGATGTTTTATATGGCTGGATGTTGGGAAGCCATGGCATATTAAGGTAGCTTGTACCAGCCAACAATTGCAACAGCCAATTGTTAAATACTCAGAAATTTTTACAAGCCAGTTGTTATACTATTGGCAGCTTTAAATTGGCCCTGGTAAGACTAGTTCACTCAGCAATCAACAAACACTATAAATCAGGGCATTTTTCATTCAGAGGGTAGGTTTACCAGCACACCATTCTTGGCTAGGCATCTCTCTCTCTCTCTCTCTCTCTCTGTCTCTCTCTCTCTCTCTCTCTTTCCATCACATGGCTAACTTGGGCTTCCTTACAACATGGCAGTCTCAGGGTAGTTAGGCTTCTTACAGGTGGCTGTCATTTCACCAGAGCAAGTGTCCCAAAGAATCTAATCAGAAGCTACTTGGCATATTACTTAGTCCCAAACATCCCAGAACGTCACTTCTCCCACATTCTATTGGCTAAGCAAATCACTAAAACCAACCCAAATTTAAAAAAAATGATTAGACTTCACCTTTCAATGGGAGGAGGGGCAGAGAATATGTAGCCATCTTTAATTGATGTGTCCATAGAATGGGACGAGAGTCCAGGGTGTAGCAGAAGTCTACTGGTTGAGAAATCAGAAGACCCAAGTCGTAACCCACCTCTACTTCTTACCAGATGGGTGCCTTCAGCATGGCATTTAACTTACTTAAATGTCCTTTTCTTCATGTGTTAAACAACAACAACAACAACAACAAAAAGGTAAAAGAAAAGAGAGGAGTGCCAATAACATTCATTTTGCCTATCTCTCAGGCTTATCATTTGGAGCAAGTAAGATCATTTTAATGTACCTAGATGTAATTTAGCACCATATAGAGTCAAGGCTGTGCTGTAATTGTTTTTCATATATGTGCTGTAATTACATTGACCATATAATTCATTATTCAAACCAGGACACTTTGTAGTGTGAAAGGGGATGCTATTAATAATTATATAATGGGTGTAATCAGGACTGAACCCAGCAAACCGGCTTGCATGGTCACCAGCTGTAATAAATATGCCAGTTTTCAGAAAAGAAACTGAGTGATGTGAACTGGGTCAAGTTTCCTAATGGTGAGCATCTAGTGGGGAAAAAATAAACATTCCAGTAAGAATTTAGCAAGTCGGAGATCTAGCTGAAAATTTCCAATGAAATAAGATAGACTACAAATAGATATATAAAGTAACAATGAAAAACGATCTTCTTTTTGTCTAATTCAAATCATTTCTTCATTGTCAATGTCACATGGCTAACTCGGGCTTCCTTACAACATGGCAGTGATTCTCCTGTCTCAGCCTCCCAAGTAGCTGGGATTACAGGCACATGCTTCGCCATTCAACTCCCAACTGGTGTGCTTGCCTCTCCTCTGACCTCCATCCAGTCATTTCTCCACTGTGCTCCCCACTCTCCTGGAGAATTCTTTCAAGAATGCATAATATCTTGGATCATTCCCTGGCATAAACCTCTTTAATGGCCCTTCATCACTTGCAGAAGATACCGTCAGCCCTCAGCATGGTACAAGCACACTGTGGTCTGGCCCTCCTCCTGCCTTTCCCCAGCCTTCTCTTCTGCCCACTCTGATCTCACGCTATTTATATTCTAGAAATTCCAAAACACTTGTATCTCCTGGTGTGTGGTGCCAGGGTTTGTATGGTGATACCTTGCTCTGAACCATTGTCTCAGCCTGGAATGTTCTTCCCCATTGCCTTTGCCTCTCTAACTCTCACTCATGATTGTGGTCACCACTCAGGATTCATCCCTCAAGGCAGCCTTTCTAGACACCCCTGGCCAGGGACAGTGCTCCCCAATGCCCACCCAGCATCCTGAGTCCTGGAATGGTGAAGGTCACAGACTTGGGGCGCCAAAGCCTGGGTTCAGATCCCAGCTGATCCTGGGCAAGTTGCTTAATCAAATCATACCTAAGTTTTCCCACCTGTGAAATGTATTAAATAGGATTCATCTATTGAGGTTCTAATGAAGATTAATGGTGTTAACATAAACATAATACAAATATAATGTGATACGGTGCCTGGCACACAGACCATTCCTCGTAAGTAGTAGTTGTCACCCTCAGATGTGGTGTGTATCTGCTCTTGCAAGGGCAAAGGCTGGATCTAATTCACATGGGTATCCCTGGAGGCTCCTAATAAGTGTTGGTTGAAATGAACTGAGTTTAGGAGCTCTTGGGCACCTTCAGGGAGACCTTCTGCTCCCCTATTACATGAGGGGACTAATGTAATAAGGAGACATTGAAACTTTGGCTTCAGCTGCTGATGGGGTGACTTTGCCATGAGGAAAATGGCCTACCTGTTGTACGAGCCATGCTCTTCATCCTTCGAAATCCCCAGGGAAACTCACCTCGCTGGCTCTGCCTGCCCTTGGCATTTCTCTCAGTTTGTTTCTCCCACTCCCTGCCCTAATCCCCAGGTGGCTCCTTTCCTAGAGGAGGGCAGCTTCTGACACCCACACTCCGGAATCACACATGTGCCTAACCACATGAGGAGATCCAAAAAATAAATAAATAATAAACACAGCACCTTGTATTTGTTTTCTTTCTCTGAGTCCAGGATTTAGAGATTTTCCCTCAAATTTCAACTTCCCTTTCTCTGGCCTCACATTTCTAAATATACCCAAATGAGGATTTTATGAGCAAACCAAGTTATACATAAAACATTTTTACATTCCTAAACTGACAAAGTGATTTAACTGTGTAAAGGGCACTTAAAGTCTAAGTATTACACATGCTTCAAAATTTCCTTAAATTTCCACTTTAAAAAAAAAAAAAAAAGGATTTTGAAGAGCTCCAGAATTCCCAGACATTTTCCTACTCCAGCCTGACTCTCAAGTGGCAATGTGTGTCCATGCGGCAGCCTGTTCCATGAAGAGCACTTTTGAGCTGAGAAGGCTAGGGCCTCACTGAGTCTTTTGTGTCCAAGCAGGAGCCCTTCCACCACCATCACTGCCTCCCACACCACACTGACATTCCCAAGGAGAAGAGGCCATAAACAGCAGGAGTTGCCTCTGCAGAGCGAAGCTCACAGGAGACCACACACCTGGGCAGCTGCCGAGAGCTCCAGTTCCTCCAGCCCTTCTTCGTTTTAGGGACTTTAACATCCATTTTCCCCCAGATCTCTTAGCAAATGCCTAACTGCATTCTGGGAAATGGCACCCACTAAAGTGCTTCGTTGGGTGAAGGAAGCACAGGAGAGAAGCCAGTTGCTCTACCAGTGCCCTAGCATAACAGCTGTTAAATCTAGGCAGATGCGTCAAGCACAAAATGGGGTGACGTGCTGGTCTCTGCCTCAGAACACATAACAGGAAAGGGTCAGAACTATGTCAGCAGGAATCTGGGCTTAAAGTTTCTGATAATTAGTTAGTGGGCATCTTAGTCCATTCTGGCTGCTATAACAAAATACTTTAGACTGGGTAATTTATGAACAAAAAATGTATTGCTCACAGTTTTGGAAGCTGGAAAGTCTAAAATCAAGGCACCAACAAATTTTGTGTCTTGAGGGTTTGTTCTCGGCTCCAAAGATGCTGCCTTCTGGCTGCATCCTCACGTGGCTGAAGGAGTGGGAGGGGCAGGCAGGCTCCCACAAGTCACTTTATAAGAGCACTAATCTCATTGAGGAGAGCCCCACCCTCATGACCCTAATCACCTCCAAAAGGCCCCAATTGTGGATTAAATTCCAACATACGATACTTTGGGGGCACACCCACATTCAAACCATAGCACTGGCTGAAATGAGGACCAAGAGCTTAGGGGCAGACGTTTATAGAGTGGGCACCTGCTGCAGTCTTGGCAGGAGAGGCAGTGTGACCTGGAGACGCAGAGTCCTAGAGCCCCTCCGTCCTGGTTTGAATTCCAGCTCTCCTAGTTCCAGCTGCATCCTTGGGTAAGATAGCTACCCTTTCTAAGCCTTGGCATCCTCATCTGTAAAATGAGATGATGGTAACAATAGTGCCCATGCCATGGGCTTTCTATGAGGATTAAATATAAAAGGGCTCAATATAGAGCTTAACACACGAGGTTGCTCAGTAAGGGCTACAATTGCTATTGTTATTCCTAAGGCTTGGGATTCCCCTGGACTCATAAGAAGACTAATTTCTAAACCAGCACCTGCCTCTCCACCACATGACCTCGTCTTCACCATGGAGTTAGGTGTCCAGTTCACGCCACCTGAGAAACACCTCAAAGAACTTCTGCAGGCCCTCCACCTGGCCATTGCCAGCCCTGCCTAGGACCCCAAATCTCACCAGTTACCTGTGTCCACCCTGTCTCCTTGCCCCATCCTGCCCCAGTTTAGAGAGTGAGAATGCTGGCTGGGACCCCAAAGACCTATCTGCAACTCCCCAACTCCAAGAAAGGGGGGGCTTCCACAAGGCAGGGCTGTAATGAGATGGAAGATTTGGGCTAATCCGAAGCCAAATGAGGGCCTAATTCCTGCTGTAAAAATCTGTCAGCTGCTAGTTAACAGTTCCTCTGGCCCTGGGCTTGGGGGTGGGGGTGGGGGGTGGCCTCTGTTTGCAGGAGCAGTTGGGCTTGTACCTAGGGTGTTGTTTTTCTCCCTTTTCCTTGTTTTTTTTCGTTTTTGGAATGTGAATATAAACTTTATGGAGGGGCCTGGTCTCTGTTCACACCGGGTGCTAATAACCCACAGCTGAAAGCAGAGGCTCAGAGGAAACTCGGGAGGTGCAGGGCTCAGAAGGCTACAGGAACCGGAGGGGCGGGCACGCCGCTGGAGGAGGGGGCCGGGACGATATTTAATATTGAATTTGCTGGGTTTTTTTTAATGTGGAAACTTTTAGACACAAACTGGCCCCTGTGTTTAAGTCATTAAAACATCTTTAAGCATTTTCTGGTTTGAGTTTGCTTCGCCGCCGTCCTGGTTCCTGGAATGTATTTTATTTTTCTTTTAAGTCGGTGAAAGCAGAAGGAGAAGGAGGTTGGGGGTAGGGGGCTGGTATGGGGGAAAAAGTGCATTTCCAACAGATTTTTCTTTTTCTTGTTCCTGGGGTGGGAAAGAGGGAGGAGAAGGAGAGAACAGGGCTCCCTGTGTCTGATCTGTAATCCCCAGGAATCCGCTCGGCCTTTTAGGGTCCATGCACTTGCTGACACGACACGCATTCGCCGTCTGTGTCGGGGGCGGGGGCGTCTCCCGCCCTCTAGGCCGGGTAGGGAATCGTTACAAACTGCGTTCAAGTCGCCCTAGCCTTGGGGGCGGGCGAGGAGCGCGCTGGGACAAACAGGCCTGGGCGTCGGTTGTCCCGCGGCCCGACTAAGGGGTCCTGGCCTCCTCTCTGCGAGGGCTCACAGCGACGCCCTCAAGGCGGAATCTCACGCACTTCCGCTTGGGACCCAGCCCCAGTGTCTGTCTCGGCCGCCTGGGCCGGGTGCCACACGTGGCGAGGACCGTGCGTAATGCAGCTGTTCCAGGGGGACAGGGACGGAACGCGCACGTGGCGACCAGGGCCTGAGGGGATGCCGGTAACGCCTCTGCCCGGAGCGCTTCGCGCCCGCTTCCTCGACCTCAGGAGGAAGCCCTCATAAACCAGCAGCAGCAGCGGCCCCGGCGTCTCAAAGAAGTAGGCCTAGAATCCGGATTCCTGGGCCGCGAGACCTGAGCCTAGACTCAGAAAAGCCGCGGCCATAGATTGGAGCCGGACATTCGCGCAGAAACTGTGCTTTCTTTTCGGTGGAGACGCTCAGGCCAGGAGTCGGGCTGGGACTTAAATAGGACCCCCAGGCCACCTCGCGAAAGTGGGGCAGTTACGCCGGTACTGCTCTGACTGGGCCCGAGGATTGGCATCCCCAGGATGAAGCCCTACCCGGCCCGCAGTAGGTGCCAAGTGCCGAGCTGGAGTTATCCCATCAGCGGCGCAGAACTTTAGGGCCCCAGAGAATCCCAGCCCCAGTTTCAGCTCCTCTGGGAACTCCCACCCCTGCTGACTCTGTTTTTTCATTTAAATAATGGGGAGGCCTGAACACCTTTTGGAGGAAGGAGGGAGGAATGAGCAGTTTTCCAAAAAGGGTTCTTTTTCAGAAGCTTGGAAAATAGGATGGAGGTGCGTCTAAGAGATGAGGATTTGGCGGGCGGTCCAGAGTGGGTAATGGGAAGCTCAAGGGGCACGAGCGCGCGCACACACACACACACACACACACACACACATACACAGAGGCACAGTTGTGTTAGGGAAACTCTTCGTCTAGAAGAGTCTCTTGTAAGGTGATCCGTCTCCTCCTTCCTGCCAGCCTCAGAGGCCACCAGCAAAGATGGCTAGTCTACCAGCTCGGGAGGGGACCCTCCTCACTGCAGTCTTCCGCGACTTTCAGGTTGGCCAGAGGGCACCAGGGTCAGGGGCTGTCTAGGAGCAAAGAGGAGGTGTGAGAGGCCACCAGGGAGGAGGTCTTACAGAGCCTAGGGCACGGCCACTTCAGAGCCTCCTGGCCCTGCTCCTGTCAGACACCCTGGGACTTGGGGTGGAGGTGGCGGGAAGTTATGGTAAACCAAGGGCTTGGCAGTTGCCTGAAAGCAAGGGACTTGAACCAGTTCCTGAGCTGGTTCCATTCCTCCTTCACCCGCCCAGCAGGCTTTCAGGGTGCCTGGCATTATGCTAGGGGTAGAAGGACGAACTAGGTCCTCCAGGAGGTCACAGCCTTGGCAGCGGAGCTGGGCTGAAGTTCAGTGTCAGCCTAGTGAAAGCGGGCGGAGGCCCTGGTTATCTCACTGCCTCAAGACCTTGGTTCCAATCCTGTCTATGCCGGACCTGGACTTACTTATGACCTTATCCTGAGGTAACTCGTGCTTTAGTGATTTTTGCCCTAATATTAGAAGGCCTTCCACGAAACGAAGGCTCCAAGGATCCCCGAGCTGTCCTGTGCCATGGCATGAACGTAGGCCGCGTCTATCCTCACACTTCTACCGCTCAGGCCCGCTGTCTTGGAGGCCGCCGCCGCCTCCAGCCGAGCACCTCTAGCTGAGTGCATGACTAGCGCTCCTGCGCGCAGCAAACACGCATTGCTGAATTCCCAAAGACAAGAAAGCGTCCAGGAGGGCCGTCTTTCATCTGGAAGGAGCTTTACACCTGGCAAGACCCCTTCAGCTGGCCTCTCACGCTGCTGGGGTTGGAGGAGGAAGAGTGAGACCTCGCGCGTGCTGGGCGGATGGAGTGAACCTAAGCTTCCCAGCAACAGTACGCAGTGGGTTACCCGAGTGGGCCCTGGGGACAGGCTGGGAGCCTTCTGCAGACCCACAGAGCCTGGCCTGCTGCGCATTCTCGGCCCGCCCGGGAAAGACCTTCTCAACAGTCCCCTTGCGCCCTTCGCTGCAGATTCCATGAACTCTGGAGGCGCAAACGACTCTGCCTTTGGGAAGCAGTTCTATCCTGCAAACAAGCAGGCCTTGGCAGTAATTTGGCTCTGAAAATTGGTGCCACAGGAACAGCTGAGAGCTGGCAAGGCCGGCGCCCCCGCGGGTCAGCGTCTGTCAGTCCGCATTAAGATATGCAAAGCCGAGGCGCCCGCGCAGCCGCTGTCGCTTCTCGACCTGGCGCGTAATTGGTGTCAACTGTTTGATTGCGATAATTGCTACTGTCTGGGGAGGTGGCTTCCAGGCCCCGGTGGGACAGAGCCCGCCACTCGCCCCCGAGGGCCTTCTAGACCCTGCGGTCTCCTGCCAACTGCTCGCGGAGACCCGCAGGCCCGGGATTCCCGTGGGACTCCCCATTCCTCCCTCGCTTTCCCTGTGAGCAAGGGTGGAGTGGGGAGGAGCTAGAGGGTCTATGCGCTCCCCACCCCCACCCCCTACTCCGACATAAACTACTTCTTCTTTTGGAAGGAAAAGGAACGGGAGGGTTTAGGCCTGCGTGTTTCACCCCGGCTCCCACATTTCTGATCCCGTAATAGTCAAGATCGCAGTTACCTTCGTGGCCATTACCTTGGCTGGCCCTCACTAGAGCCTGTGGAATCAGTATTATTACCTCCTCCCTTAGAAATAGGAAACTGAGGAGCAGGGAGTTAGAGCATGGACTTGGTGAGAAGAGAGGCCAGGCAGGAAAGTTAAGCTCTCCCTAGAGCCCTACCCTCTTTCCCATCCCACAGAAGAGGCCTGGCAGCCGGTTGCATTTGGGATTTGCAGTGGATGCACTAATCACCCTGACTGTGGTGTGCTCGGGGCCATGGAGGCAGAGCCATCTGGGGGTAGCCACGTGATGTCTCCTCTCCTGTCTTAAGGACTTGGAAAAGGAAAGTGGGCATCTGGGGCATCTCATGACCAAGCTGGGCTTCCGGAGCGGGATTTCTCAAACTTGGCCTGCACACGGCTTTATACTAGGGACTGTCCTGTGCATATGGGATGTTTAGCGGCATTCTTGGCCTCCACCCGTTATATGCTGGTGGCACACCTGCCCACCTCTTCCCCAGTTGTCATAACCAAAAATGCCTCCAGAAATTGCCAAGTGTCCCTGGCGAGGAGGGAGACAAACTGCTCCCATTGAGAATGGCTGGTCCCAACTGGGTCCCTGTAGGATCCAGAGTCAGATGCCTCAAGTCTGGCAAATAAGCCTAATTCAGAGAAAAATTTCCATTATCAACTTGTATGCTAGACACAAAAATAAGTAAGTCAGGACCACTGTCTTCAAGAGAAAACAAATGGGCTTAGAGACAGGGTTTTAGATGCAATGTCAGAAGCAGCACAAAATGTTAGGGGAGCCGTAAGCACTCTGGGAGTAACCTAGGAGGGCTTCTCAGAGGAGGCAGTGCTTGAGCTAGAAGGATGACTAATAGATGTCCTTTACATTTAGTAAGTAACAACAACAATCATGACTAGAATGTATTGCTATTTGCCTCTGTTTTGTTTTCTTAACTTGCCTGGAATACGAAAGGCTTAGAGTGAAAGTTTCTGGAATATGGGCTACAAATATGCAAACCTCAGTGAAGAACGGGAGTGGGAGAGTGGTGTTTGCAGCAGGAGCAGGCGATGAAAGTTCGTTGTCTGCAGGGAATTTTAAAACAATAATAAAATCTACTAAAAGTCATGTGCTTTTTCTGTTATCATCATGCACCAGCCATTTTGTGTCAGTGATTAAATACTCCTCCCTGAAGTAAAAAAAAAAAAACCTCCTGTAGTGCTATGTTCTAAGCAATTACTGCGGTGACTGTTGAGTTTCAAATTAGCACATTTCTATTACTTATCCTTTAGTAAAGATTGAACACTACCTGATAGTTAATCTGAAGAGCTCTCATGTACACAGTCAGCCCAGAACACACAGAACTCAGCTACAATCTTCACTTTGAGATTAGGTTCAAATTCATATTCCTTAGAGCTGGCTTCAGTCACAGTTCGTGTCTCAAATTCTATAGTTCTACACGTCCCTGCCTTTAAACAGTAGATTCAGAAGCAATCTATGATGCACAGTGATTATAAAGACAAAGTAACAGACTCCAGCTACTTCAACTCTGTTATTCTCTACGCAAATCATTCTCTGAAACTTGCAGAGTTTACTCTTTTGGGAGCCTTTCCCTTTTGTTGTTATTCTTTTTTTTTTTTTTTTTTTTTTTTTTTTTTTTTTTTTTTTTTTTTTTTTCTTTTTTCTTTTTGTTTTGAGATAGGAGTTTTGCTCTTGTCGCCCAGGCTGGAGTGCAATGGCATGATCTCAACTCACCACAACCTCTGCCTCCCAGGTTCAGGCGATTCTCCTGCCTCAGCCTCCTGAGTAGCTGGGATCACAGGCATGCACCACCACATGTGGCTAATTTTGTATTTTTAGAAGACATGGGGTTTCGCCATGTTGGTCAGGCTGGTCTCAAACTCCCGACCTCAGGTGATCCGCCCTCCTCAGCCTCCCAAAGTGCTGGGATTACAGGCGTGAGCCACCACACCTGGCTGTGTTGCTATTATTTTGTTTTGTTTTGTTTTGTTTTTGCTTCCATTTTTTTGAGACAGGGTCTGGCTCTGTCACCCAGGCTGGAGTGCAGTGGCACAATCTTGGCTCACTGCAACCTTGGGAGCCTTTCTTCATGTGTTTCTTCCCCTACTCCCCATCCCCCCAAATTAATACAATTTTCAAGTATCAATCAATTGCTTTTGTTCTTTTTGTACTATAGTATTTATTTCCTGGTATGATTATACAGAGTTTAATGAAAGAACAGTTTCACTATCTGACTTTTCTGGCCATTATTATTTATTTGTTATTTATTATCACGGTGATAATTTTATCATATGGGAGGTGTTAAAAATTATTTACTAAGCATGACTAATAGGTACCCCACTGGTCTAGAAAAAAATGTGAGCTCCAGTGAGTACCTCAGAAAGCCACCACTCCCCAGACTGCCAGCTAGGGGCTGGCAGGTGGCCCAGTGTGCAGTGTGGACCAGTGTTTCCCTCTCACCTGCCTTCCCTAAGCTCTCTCCCTGCTAAGTCCCTCCCCAGAATCCCTATCCCACTCACTCCCATCCTTCTCTTCCCCGTGCTCTCAGCCCCGTCTCAGTTGTGACTGGGTAAGGTTCTCAGAGGAACTAAGGTATAACCTCAGGGCTGGCACACTTCAATGTAGGCCACAGCCTCAGCAGGACCTGAGAACCAGCATCCTGTTCAAGAGCCTCAGCATACTGGGGAAACTGAGGCCAAAGAGAGGCAATACCCAGCCTAAGGTCCCCTAGCCCGTTAGTGGGTCAGGGCGGAGCTGGAACTCATTACTTCTGGCCTGCAGGCCTGTGTCCTTTCATGACACCACTCAGCCCTAACCTAACAAGATGGACTAATGGGATAGCTTGAGTCATCAGAGGCAGGCCTCCCTGGGTGTTCTTTCTGGCCAGGATGGCTATCCTAGGGCCCTTTTCTGGCTCCAGATTAGCCAGACTCTGAGCCTTGGGTTGCTAATGGTGCTTCTCTTGGCACAAAGGAAGAGGCTGATGGCAATTTTTTAATGCAATTGACTCATCAAAGACATTTTGACCCCGACCATGTGCCTAACCTTTTACTATACCCCAGGGACACAGAAATAAGTAAGTCACTGCCACTGGCTTCAAGAGAATAATCAAGGCATAAAGACAAGGTTTTTGATGTCATGTCAGACTCTGCACAGAATGTTTGGGGTGCCCAGAGCAGAACTCCTAAAGCAGGCTGGGGGTAGTCTAAGAGGGCTTCCCAGAGGAGGCAGTATTTGGTCTTGAAGGATGGCTAATAGAAGGCTGGCAAAAAGAGGTGGGCATGTGGGTAGCTTCAGAAGAGGACACTACTCAGGGTGCCAGCTCCCCCTGGAACCTGTGGAAACCTAATCATGCAAGGCGCCTTCTGCCAAGCCTTCTCCTTCATCTCACTCCACCTCAGAACTCACCTCCAAGCAACCCACTCAGGCTTCTCTGATGCCATTGGCCTTCTTCTGCATCCATCAGTAGGACTGGGCTCCTCTGCAGCTGGCTATCCTCTGCTCCCTCTTTTTTTTTTTTTTTTTTTTTTTTTTTTGAGACGGAGTTTTGTTCTGTCGCCCAGGCTGGAGTACAATGGCACGATCTTGGCTCACCGCAACCTCCGCCTCCTGGGTTCAAGCAATTCTCCTGCCTCAGCCTCCTGAGTAGCTGTGATTACAGGCATGCACCACCATGCCCAGCTGGGTTTTAGTAGAGACAGGGTTTCACCATGTTGGTCAGACTGGTCTCGAACTCCTGACCTCAGGTAATCCGCCCACCTCAGCCTCCCAAAGTGCTGGGATTACAGGCATGAGCCACTCCACCTGGCCCTCAGTTCCCTCTCTTAAATCCCTGGGGTCCCACCCCTTGTGTTACTTCCTGCCGATCCCCCAGCTTGGTCCAGCTTGGAGCCTTCAGCTCAGGCGGTCTTTCCCTCTTTCTGTTTTCTCCTTCCTTTTCCTCTTTTTCTTCTCCTTCCTTCGTCCTCAACTTTGTCATTTTCTCTCTCTCCTTTTTCCACTGTGCAAGCTGGGGGCAGGGGCAGGAGTGTGATGGAATTCTGTAGACTAAGTTCCAGGTGACCTATACCCAGAGGCATACTGGCCTTTCCCTGGGGAGCTGGGGTTAGCACCCAGCCAGACTGTTGGCCTAGAGCTGAGGTTAGAGGCAGGGAGTGAGGGAAGAAAGACAGTGGGACCCAGCATGGTAAGGCTGCCCCACTTTTTCAAGAGAAGGAGATCTGAGAACCCTTCAAGGCAAAGACCTTGGCTCTCAGCACCTGTGAGTTCCACCTCCAGGAAGCCCCTTCCCTCTCCACTGCTCCCTTCCCAGTTCTGCTGCTGCTGAGGTGGCTCCTGCTCCCATTTCAACCAGCACCAGATCCATTAATAGCATCAATTTTATTTGCACCAGCCCCGGCTCCCTCCCCGCTCCCCAGGGGCACCCGATCCAGAATGCCAGGCCCTACTTCCTTTTCTCCTGGAACACGCTGACTCCCTCCCTTGGGCGCCGGGGGAGTTGGCAGGATAATAACCTGCGAGAGGAAAACTCTCTTCTCCCTGCCTTCTAATCTTCAGTGCTCACCAAATTAGAAAAGGCATCAGAAGCCCATCGGGCAGACTGCCGCAGGGATGTCATGCCATTAACCCCAGGCTGCCTCCTGCTGGTGTAGACAGCTAGGGGAGGATGTTTCAGCCCTCCACAACCCTTTCCTGCCCCATGCCTCTAGGCAGAAATGGAACCCGCCCCCAGCTCAATGTCCCCGTCACCCTACCCTTGCCCCCATCAATTGGCATGGACTCCCCTACCCCATGCTCCTCAGACTCCTCATACCCCATCCCCAAACCTGTCAATTGCAGGATTCTGAGAATAGCCAGAAGGTCCCTGGACTCCTATCCAACCCTCATTCTATGCATGAGAAGATAGAGGCCCATGGAAGGGACATTTGTCATCCTGATCCTCCTTTAGGACCTCACTCAGCTGGTTCATTTGTCCATTCAGCAAAAGTTGACTGAACTACTCTGCGCCAGCTCCCATTCTAGGCACTAGAAGTGCAGCAGTGAACAAAACAAAGTCCCACCCTCATGGAGCCCACAAGCTGCTCCTTCCAGGAGGCTGCCCTTCATCCCCTGAGGGTGGCTAGGTGTCCCCCACATGGGACCACAGTTAGGAGTTTACTTGCCTCGCCACTGGGCTGAGCACATACTGACAGCAGGGAGCCCACCTTGTTCGACCCTGTATCCTTAGCCTCTGCCGCAGAGCCTGGGATATTTACATGGTCACTACATCTCTCCTAAATAGTCACAACTTACATTTGTGGAGCACTTACTATATGTCAGTCACCAAGTGCTAAGAGGCATTATTATTCCTAATTTAGAGGAGAAAATGGAATCACAGAAAGGTGAAGTGACTTGTCCAAGGTACCCATGCAGCAGGTGATTGGCCCCAGGGGTATGGCTCCAGAGCCGAAGACCTTAATGCCTCGCTATGAAGAAAGGAAAGCCACCAATGATGCGGATGCTGGGCCTCTCTGGTCACCTCTCCTCAGGTTTCAGGGTTAGAAAGTTCTTCCCCCTACCTTTCATGACTCTCTGCAACTGCAAATACCACCTCATGCTTTGTTCTCCTACTTCCAAGGAGCTGGAGCCTGCAGACAGTTCCTGGCCTCTGTCACACCTTCTTGCTCCCTCCAGGATATGTTGTATGCCCTCAACCCCAGAAATAGGGCTGGTGTCCCCAGCGGCCCTGACACTCATTTCTATCTCCCTGTCTAAGGGTCCTGCTATCCCAAATCCTGCCCACTCCACCCCCTTCAGAAAGCCTCACTGTGCCCACAGTACTATTTGGATCAGAAACAGGTCTCTGCCACCCTGGGTAACACTCAGTGTGGCACAGCCGGGCTGCTCTCTCTAATGGCTTAGGGCTGGACACATAGTAATTGCTGAGTGCATGACTGGTTGCTGGGTTGAATCTCCCTGGGTGATGTATGTAAAGCCAGAGCAGAATTCTAGCTCCAGCCCTGCTATAACTTGCTGTGTGGCCTGGGGCAAGTCGGCCCCTCTCTGAGCCTTTCTCTCTTCATGTATTTGGAAGGTTTGGACTGGATGGTCCCTGGGTTACTTTCCTCTGTAAAATTCTAGCTTTAATTGCAAATTGTAAAATCCA
>PVKP010007437.1:0-77158 GCA_004027715.1 Plecturocebus donacophilus
AAGTGATTCTTCTATTTCAGCCTCCCAAGCAGCTGGGTCTACAGGCGAGCTGGGACTACCAGCACGTCAGGCTAATTTTTGTATTTTTAGTAGAGACGGGGTTTTACCATTTGGTCAGGCTGGTCTCAAACTCCTGATTTTAAGTGATCTGCCCACCTCAGCCTCCCAAAGTGCTGGGATTATAGGTGTGAGCCACTGTGCCTGGCCTGAGAGAATACATTTCTATTTTTTTTTTTTTCTTGAGACAGAGTCTCGCTCTGTCACCAGGCTGGAGTGCAGTGGCACAATCTTGGCTCACTGCAATCTCCATCTCCCGGGTTCAATTGATTCTCCTGCCTCAGCCTCCTGAGTAGCTGGAATTGCAGGCCGCACCACTATGCCCAGCTAATTTTTGTATTTTTAGTAGAGAGGGGGTTTTGCCATTTGGCCAGGCTGGCGGATTCCTGATCTGAAGTGATTCACTGCCTCTGCTTCCTAAAGTGCTGCGATTACAGGGGAAGCCACCACGCTCAGCCTTAAAGAGAGATTTAATCCATCGAATACTTTGGCTAATTTCCTGTTAACAAACATGCTATAAAGGAAAACAACAACAACATTTCCCTTTTCACAATCAGCTCTACAGCCTGTATATTTTATCCTAGGCTGCCTCTAAATATGTCTCATTCATATATCATATCCTGTTAACTGTCAAATCCTATGTTCTGCATGAATTATATGAATGACTTCTATTACTAACCATGCTTGTCTTGTTTGTCATTGTGGTTCATATATAGATATACATATATACATTTTTCTTTTTTGTTTAACACTGACATAAATGATCAGATGTGATCTGTCATTTTTGAACTTGTTTCATGAGAAAGGATTATCTAATAGGATTTTTTTTTTTTTTGAGACAGAATTTTGCTCTTGTTGCCCCGTCTGGAGCGCAATGGCGCGTTCTTGGCTCACTGCAACCTCCGCCTCCTGGGTTTGAGCAATTCTGCTGCCTTAGCCTCCTGAGTAGCTGGGATTACAGGCATGGGCTACCATGCCCAGCTAATTTTGTATTTTTAGTAGAGACGGGGTTTCTCCATGTTGGGTCAGGGTGGTCTCAGACTCCCAACCTCAGGTGAGCCCCCCACCACAGCCTCCCATAGTGCTGGGATTACAGGCATGAGCCACCAAGACTGGCTTAGCTAATAATTTTTTAAAATGTCATTTTTACCAGTCCTACTTAAAAAAAAAATAGTAGGGAATTATAATGCTTCATGATACATTTTTATTTATTATTTTGTTTGGTCAAATATCTCCATGTTTATATTGTTGTGAGCCCAACATTAAATGATACCTCCCTTTTTCAGAAGATATACAGTTAAGAGATGCTATTCACTCCGCCTCTAGCTTTTTTTTTTGAGACGGAGTCTCACTTTGCTGCTCAGGCGTGGATGGCTCGATCATAGCTCACTGCAACCTCCTCTTCCTGGGCTCAAGCAATCCTCCCACCTCGGCCTCCCGAGTAGCTGGAACCACAGGTTGTACTTGTGTTATTTGTAGAGACAGGGTCTTGCCACGTTCCCCAGGTCATGAACTACTGGACTCAAGCAATCCTCCCACCTCCACCTCCCACCGTGCTGAGATTACAGCCGTGAGCCACCATGCCTGGCCAATTCTCTTTAGAGAATGTTAGCTCTACCAAAGGGTTTATGGACCAGCTCAAATCCCAAATCTTTAAAAGTCTTCTATATAATTCAGTTGACTATAACGCATTTCCGAAGCCACCTCCCCCACTTCTTTCCACTCTTTTCCTCCTTGCAAGCTGAATTTGCAATTCCCTAAAAAGCAGAGTTGCCTAAGATTTGTATCCATCCAGTATGGGTCACGTGACCAATTCTTTTATAATGAAAATGTGAGAGGATGGGATTAACATACCTTTTGTAGGTAAACAATGTTATGATTCACTTTTTGGGGGGGTTGTTGTTGAATATATTCACTGCATTTCAGGGCATGTGATTTGAACCGCAGAAATTTAATAATTTCTGCAACCAAAAAGTTAACGTTATTCCTTAGGATTAAGTCAGTCAAAATGAGCCTAGAGTGGTTTTGCTAATACCACCTGGGGATCATAGATTTCAAGGCAGCATCTCCACTGTGCTTCCTGTGTCTCATAATAATTCCTGAATTCTGTCCATTCTGATTCCTTTGTATATACTCCATTCAAAAACACCCAACATCAGCCTCGAATATAGTGTTATCCAAACCTTCAGCAGGACCAAGCCATAAATAAATATTTGCTGGTTTGTGTTGATTGAATGATTTAAGATAAAGAAACAACCTCAAATGCCTACTGAGGCCAGATACTGTAAATGGCGAAAGCAAACAGCAGGGAGTGTGATAAACAGGAGCACCCAAGTTTCCTCTAAAGGATGTGGCTTCGACCACACTCCCAGCCCATTCTGCACTTTTGGAAAATGGATCACAGGTTGTCAGAGCTCTGGTTTTCCAAGAGATGCTGGGATCTTGGCTTTTAAGGCAATCCTCAATTTTTATAATGTTGGTAATCAATTCACATTTTCGCAATATATTTTGAAGGCCAATACTGTAAACCAAACACTTCTAGGGAGCTCATGCAACCAATTTGCAATCTTTCCATTAAACAGCACAGCTAATATGAAGACACACATTTTTTCCTTTTCTTTTCTGAGGCGGAGTCTTATTCTGTAGCCCAGGCTGGAGTGCAGTGGCGCGATCTCGGCTCACTGCAACCTCCGATTCCCAGGTTCCAGCGATTTTCCTGCCTCAGCCTCCCAAGCAGCTGGTAGCACAGGCGTGCGCCAAACCAAGGCTGGCTAATTTTTTGTATTTTAGTAGAGATGGGGTTTCACCATATTGGCAAGGCTGGTTTTGAACTGCTGGCCTCAAGTGAACCAGCCTCCTCGGCCTCCCAAAGAGCTGAGATTACAGGCGTGAGCCATCGTGACCGGAGAAAACATTTTCCAAGAAACTGATTGCCGGGAAGGCTACAGTGGGTAAGAGCTCTTGCTCTCTGTGGGCCTGCGTGGGTCGGGATCAGGGCAGTTCTCTCTGCCTATGTGAACTTGGGCAATTTTCTACAAATCTGTGTCTGCACCTGTAAAGTAGCGACGGTTACATGACAAAGCCCTTAGCACGGAGCGACTCCCAGCAACCGTTAACTCTTCCTAATTACTCCTCTTCATAATAGTAGGCTTACTCAGGGCCTCGCCAAATGTTGTATCAATAATTCCACGTTCCCGGGTAGCTCATCCCTCCCACAAAGGATCTGAACGTTTTCCAGATGATAATGATCCACTCGTTTTTGCTAAACATCCCGAATGGGCGATATCGACCTGTCTGGAAGGACACACACAAACCCCTTCCCAAATCAAACACGAAGTTCTTTCTGGCTGGCACCAGGGCTCCCGTTCGCAGTGACTTCCTGGGACCCGGCGCTTTCTCACAGGGCCTCTGGCATCTCCTCTGCCGCGATTAATGTTCTCCTCATTTCCCGTCCCGGTTACTGCGCATACTCTCCAAGTTCGAAGAGGTGCCTTTTCCAGTCTCTTTCCGGGGCTTGTTTACCCAAGTCTCTCTCTAATCGTCCAGGCGCCAGGTCTCTTCCCACCCACCAGCCTTCCTCCTGGGAAAATCCTCCTCCTCCCGTCGCTCCCAGCTCCCGCCACCACCGCCGCGGACGACGTCCCGCGTCTGCAGATGCTCAGGCCGGCCCCCCTCGCCTCCCACCCCCGTTTCGTAAGGAAGTAATTTGGGGCCCAACAGGGTCTCGCCCGCCGGGCGCTCAGCATCCCCCCCGCGGGTCGGCGCCGCCGCGGGTTCGGAGCGTGTCCCGGCAGGCGGCGCTCGGCGGGGAACTTCCGCGCCAGCTCGGACCCGGTGTTTGCTGCAGAAACGCGGCCCGCGGGGCCAAGACGGGGCGGGCCCGGCGTCAAGTTTCCCTACGTCACCAGGGAAGTCCCCGCTCGGGGAACAAAAGCGCGGTCTCTGGCGCCGGGACCTCAGAAGTTCCCCGGCACTCACGGAGTGCGCTCGTCACCTCCGCGCGTCCGGCCGCCCGATCCCGCTACCCCAGCCCGCCGGTGTGTTCTGTGCGGCCCGCGTCCTGCGGACGTCCGAGGTGCCCCGGGCGGAGGCTGAGGCTCCCGGGCTCCGTAGCTGAGTGGGCGGCGGCACCGGCAGAGATGCCTGGGAAGAAGGCGCGCAAGAGCGCGCAACCGAGCCCCGCGCGGGCTCCAGCAGGTACCGACCCGCTGGGGCCCGCGGAGACTCAGGCCGGGCGGGGTCGGGGCCGGGGTCGAGGTCTCGGTCGGGGCGGGCTCCGCCCGTCGGGGCTCGGGCACACACTGTCGGGGGCCCAAGGTCTGGCCAGGTCTGTGTCCGGGCGCCAGCCTTAGGGGCGCCTCCAGGAAGTCTTCAGGGGTTTTCCCCAGCCTCACAGGGACGGCGAGGGGCCGAGCCCTATTTGAGATTGGGATGTAGCTGCGTTTCACCAGCGGCAGAAAGCTCCTTGGCTCCTCTTTTTCCTCCTCCCCACTTGCCCTTCTCCGAGGCCACGAGGAAAACAAGTGCAAGTGTCTGCGGCCGCCTCTAGGAGAAAGTCATTGTCGCGGCAGAAGGGACGGGAGAGGGCTCCGGGGACCGCCTGGACTCCCGGCGTTTCCAGAGACGGCCCCACAAGGGCCCCTGTGTTCTGGAGCTTAGAAAATCTAATAACCTTTAAATAATCGATATCATGGGAGGTGGGGATAGGAGTCGATCCCTCCCTTTTTTCATTCATCGTTTCCACTCCCCACCCCCATTCATACTTCTCAGGCCAGCCCCCCACTGCCCTGGGCCCATCCTTTTTATAAATCTCACCAGAGAACCCAGTCATCGGCCCTGGGCCCGAAATCTCTGTGGGGCGTACTGCTGTTGCATCAGACGATTAGACGCCCCCGCACCCCCCCAACTTTTAGGTTACTTTCATTTTATAGAGCTCGTGGGGCGCGCAAAGGAAGTGGGGCGTTGCGAATGTGCCCGTGCCGAAGTTGGTAACAGGCTGCTCTGCTTCTTGTGTAAGACGGAAAAAGCTTTCTCTACGTTTTGTGATGTCCAAGAATTCTGACCATGTTTCTTGCAGAGGATCTGACCTGTGCGTAGCACTTTGTGGTCTAACTTAATTCCCAAGAACAAGAAACAGCACAAAGTCCCTCCTAAACTTGGTTTGATACTAATACGTTTATAGGTAACTGCGATTTTTAGAAGTTAAGGAAACAACTGGGAACTATCTTCTGCCTTTTTTCTACCTTTTTGGTGAAACGGATACAGGGCTTCCAATGTGGGATGCTGAATGGTATTGGTTTTTCTTTTTCTCTTTTAGAACTGTGTATTAATTTATCTCAGTCTCGGTAGACAACATGTCTACGTAAATACTCCTCGTATAGGCCGGGCGCCGTGGCTCATGCCTGTAATCCCAGCACTTTGGGAGTCTGAGGCGGGCGGATCCCGAGGGTGGATCAAGACCCTCCTGGTAACATGGTGAAACCCCATCTCTACTAAAAATACAAAAAATTAGCCAGGCGTGGTGGCACGCGCCTGCAATCCCAGCTACTCGAGGGGCTGAGGAAGGAAAATCGCTTGGACCCGAGAGGTGGAGGTTCTGATGAGCTGAGATTGCGCCCCTGCACGGGCCACGGAGAGAGACTCCCTCTCAAACAGCAGCAGCAACACAAAACTTCCCAAAATGTTTGATCCTGTAGCCCATGAAGAATAACGTCTAATGAGATTTATTAGGTCTCTTGGTGTAGGGTTTAGGAAGGATTTCAATCAGCTCTTGTAGAGAGCAATTCGTTGAAATGTAGGTATAAAATTTTGCTTTACTATATATACAGTTATTTATTTTGAGCCTAAATGTGGTCTTTTCAGGGTCGATTTATAAAATAGACTGTATTTTAATTTGTAATTATGATTTTTAATGTATATAATCATGAAGTAGACCCAAAAGACCTCAAGCTGCTCTTTGAAATAGTTAAGAAAACTGAAATTATAGTCAGTATAGGTATGATATTATCGTCAGTATAGTGTTAATTGCACTTACTAAACAAAGTGTACTTGGAAATTATAAGCATTATTTTTCTTAATATTCATTTAGAATAACTCAATTCCAAAAAGTAGTAAACATGTGAATTAAACATTTTATTTTCTGCTCCTCTCATTTTCATAAAGGGAATGGATTGGTACAGAATGGGATTGTAGGAAGAAGTGGGTTTACATTAAAATAGAAATATTTAAATTATAGAATGTAGACTTAATTTTAGAATAAGATTTTATGAGTCTTTTATGAGAAAATATCAGAATTTTTTAATGAGAAAAAGAATACATTTAGATTTGCCTATATAATGAGTATAACCTAAGTTGTAAATTATTGCCATTTGAAAACCAAATCCTACTTGAAATCCACACAGAACTTGACTTCTGTTCCCCAGCCAACCTTAAATGAAAGCTAAAAAGATGACATCATCTGAGGCTGGTAAAATGACTAATGTTACTTTTTGTAGTATTTGACATATTTGAAGGTAAGGTAACACTTGCCTCATCCAAGATGTGTTTTAAAAAAATTCAAAGTAAATGTCTTTGTTCTTAACTTACCGATTGCTTTTGGTGAGTCAAAATGTGTGTGTTTGTCACATTTGGAAAACAGGTGCACATAAAGCCGAAGTTAAGAGAAATGCTTCCTGCGATACTCAGTTTGTCACTAATGTGGGCATATTAGATCTTGCTGGTTACGGTTGGTAATATCATCAATGTTAATGTCAGTGTTTTGCTTTCCTTCTCAGACCTTGAAGTCGAGTGTGCCACTCAACTCAGGAGATTTGGAGACAAACTGAATTTCCGGCAGAAACTTCTGAATCTGATATCCAAACTCTTCTGCTCAGGAACCTGACTGTATAAAAAAACTGGCATGAGGGGACTTCTTCAAAAGAGAAGTTTTCTCAGGAGGTGCACATTTTATCAATTTGGAGATTGCATTTTGAAGATTGCCGTTTGAAGATTGAATTGTAATTGAGAGGAATGTGAAGAAGCATTCACGCGTGCCCTTGGAAACGGAAGATGGAATGCATCAAAAATGAATTTCTGTTGGCGATTTCCCAGATTATCATTTGTTGGGATATGAGAATGTTATAAAACCACTTGTTTATTTTAAAGCAATAACGAGAGACCCTTGGAAATAGGGAAGTAATGATTGATACATTTCTTTTTTACTTAGATAATTGTTCTAGTGTTTTTGTTGAAGATTATTGCTGGCCTAGTGGAAAGGGGAATGACCCGTGATTAGACTGGGTGGCTGGGAAGAAACAGTTCAGTGCTTTGTTGTTATACTATTTTTGGTATTTTGCTTTTCAGTGCCAAGTCAGCACAGTGTATATGATGTGGTTTATACATATTATGTTGTTATAAGGAAAAAAATTCATTCTGTGAACACTGAAATGTCATAGTGAATGTTGATTTCTCAGGTCACTACACAATGTAAAAGAATTTGTTTCCTTTGACTCAAATTGTATTGCTTCTGTTGAGATGATCATTCAGTGTGTTCCTGTTGGAAACTATGGAAAACTGGAAAATAACTTTGAAAAAATTGGATAGAAGTATAAGAGGTTACTTGGGGCCAATATATTGGTAGAATGAACATTCAATATAATAAAAGAACATGGGGATTTTGTATAATAACTAGGGATAATAAAAAGAAAAAAGAAGTTGATTTTTAATTTATGTTATTAAAACTTAGTAAAACAAATATTCACAAATAACTTGGTGAGAAATGAAACTTTCTAAAGAAATTTCTAAAATCTGGAAAAGGCTCCTTGTCACATTAGTGTGCATCCCACAAAAAGTGATCTTTTAATACAAATTGAGAGTATTTTCATAATTGGAATATGCTTTTCTTAAAAAGAGGAACAGATTGTTCCCCATCTAGAATGAAAGTTCCACATATGCATTGGTGAAATAAATGTCTGCATATACTTGCAGAGTTATATGGATATCTGTATGGATAATTTGTATTAGAGTATTATATAGATTCTTTGAAGGGTGTCAAATAAGTTTCATTTTTTATCTGGTCTATATACAGTCCTCAAATACATAAAAGAAATAATATGATTTTATTTCAGTAAAAATAATTTTATTTATTTTGCCTATTTATAATTAAAATATTTTTTAGTTTGAAAATGTATATTAAAGTTACATTTTTAAGTTCCAACGGTCTTAAAACTACTTGAATTTTTAGTTAAAATGTCTTAACGTAGGTTGTAGTCACTTTAGATGGAAGATTACCTCACATCTCTTTTCTTCAGTATTACTTAAGATTGTCTATTTGTTGCAGAGATTTTTTTTTTTCAGCCTAGAGGCAGGTATCTTACCATCTGGGTATTTATGGTCTAACTTGTATTTAAACGTATGTACACATATAAAAGTTAATACTGTGGCAGTAAACTGTTAAAAGCTTTCATTGTTCTTTTCTGTGTGTTCATTTCTTCTTCATCTTGTAAGCTGCTAAGTGTTCATTATCAAGCCAAAGTAATTTAACTGATTTCCATCAGCAGACATCCACTGATCTTCTGACGGCACTGTCTCCTTCCAGTAGCTGGAGTCGAAAATATAGGGGAATTGGCATGATTTCTGCTGTCAAGGGACTTACACTTTAATTGGGAGGGGAAATAGTGAAAAATAGGAAATGAATGTCAGGCATAGATCTTTTTCTTTTCTTTTGGGGCAGAGTCTTGCTCTGTCACCTAGGCTGGAGTGCAGTGGCCCGATCTTGGCTCACTGCAACCTCTGCCCCCCCAGGTTCAAGTGAATCTTGTACTTCAGCCTTTCCAGTAGCTGGGGTTGTATGCGTGCGCCACCAGGCTGGGCTCATTTTTGTGTTTTTAGTAGAGAAAGGGTATTTCACCATGTTGGCCAGGCTGGCCTTGAACTCCTAGCCTCAAGTCATCCGCCTTTGCCTATATTGGTACCGAGATTACAGCCTATAGAGATGCATGATCTAATGAGGTGTTCTGTGAGCTGTCATCCTTGACTGCGCCTGAGTCTGGCGAGAGGAGCTGCAGTGTGGGTTGTTTTCTTTTTCCACGCCCCCTCCCCCTCTCCCCACCCCGTGACCTCACACTTTTTCCTCTGCTTCCAGCCCTAAAGTAGCAAAGATTGCTTCATCTGAGGTTAGTCATGTGCAAAAGTAGGTGCAACTCAATGGCCTTCCGGTTTGAGTGTGAGAACTAAAGATACCCCTAGGTTTTAGCTTCGATCTGGGAACCACATCTTCACTCCACCCCTGCCTTCAAAAACAGTCGGCTGACATCTTGGAATGTAAATTGCCTTCCTAACAGAGGAAACGTGGGGGAAGGACGAGGAGTTACTAGAGGAAAAGAAGAACCACAGAGCTGAAGGATTCGGGCTTATGGAGGAGATACATAACAACGCCTGAAGGGAAAGGCTTTTGTCTGGGACGGGAGGTGATGGGGCTGGGGGGAGCTTGGCTTCAGAAAACGTGGGGTCAAACTGATGATTTAATCTGAGAATCCCTGGAGGAGAAACTCCTGTCCCTTAGCCTCTTTGCATAGCCTGAACTATTTTGCTAAAAGTGCACCTTATTAGTTCTCGCCACCACTAGAAAACAAATAACAGAAAAAAAGTGTACCTTAAGCTCTTTTATATGTAAAGAGTAACACATGAAGACTTAGTCACAGATTCACAATCTTTAGGTATTAGAATTATATATATATTTTTAAGAACCATATTTTAATGTAAAAATATTTCCAAGATGTTTAGAGAATTCTAATTGCCTCTTGACTGACAAGAACTACTAGTGTTTAAACTTGCACTTATATTATCAAGGAAAATGCATCTATCCGTGAATACGTTGTTCTTCAGTTTAAAGAACTGTGTCCTGTGATTTGGGTTTTGGAATCCATTGCAATAACGCTACAAACCCCTCCCTGCCCCACTTCCTCTCCTCAGTCACTGAGCAGAAACCACCTAAAGGAGGAAAATCCTATCAATCTCCTGCAATGTTTGTCAAAGGGGACGATCCATCAGGAGGAGAAACAACACCTTAAAAATAGAATAGTGACTGGGAGTGATGTGATATAAGGTGTATTCCACTTTAGAATCCTGAAGCTGGATTTTCAAGGCAAAATCATGAATGAGCTGTGTGACCTTGGGCAAGAAAACCTCTCTGAGCCAGAGTTCATCTGAAATTGATACTCACATCATCTTTAAGGTGGCCTGCAGCTTGAATCATAAAATGGGGTGGCAAAGGAGTCTGAAGAGGGTCTCCCACCATAGTTCCAAGTCTATTGGCTCCCACTCCTAAGCTCATTTCAGATACAGTAAGAGGAAAATTTCAGGGTTTGGAAAAAGAAGCAGGGAGTGGGATTTTGAAAGGACCCCCAACAACATTTCTGTGTTCTGGATTCTTCTCCCAAACATTGATTGTAAACCTTAGAGGAGGTTGAGTGGGAACTTCTTGGACTTGTATGTTCTTGGAAATGAGAGTTTGTTATGCATGCCAGTTTTCCCATCCCAGAATTCCTTCTTATATGTAGCTGAAAATAGATAGGGTCACCTGATAGACACACCCTGCTGTGAAATCACATGAATTTCCTCAAGTAATAATAGGTCATGGTTAAAGAGCAAAACATCTGTCAATACAGCCCAGGCACTAACTTTAGTTTCTCTTTTAAAAACTTTTAGAAATCTGTTTAGCCAATTCAGGGTGAAACATTCATAACAATTTATTCACTTATGGTTTTCTTTCAAATTTACCATTCTTTAAAACACCAGAGAAATGGGAGAGTTGGTTAGAGTTATAGATGGGGATTTTGGATTCTTTAATTTAGCAAGTTATTAACCACATGCTCTGGGCACATTCCATGTACTCTATGCTCTCTGCCATTAAACATTGCTCAGGGCAAGAAGCCTGGGTTTACACTGTGCAATAAGATAGAATAGAACAACATAGAATATGCAAATAACTCCTTGATATTTCTTGTGTTTTAGGAAAAGGCCTCTATTGTTCTTCTCTTGCTCTCTCACAGTGATTTCTAGCAGAGGCTACGAGATTTGTTCATTTCCAACTTCACATCCTTACTCAGCTATTTACAAAACGACTATGTCTGTCTCCCACAGTTGTCACGGTCATTGCCTCTGGCTTCAGAATTGTCATTTTGCCACTTTATGTGACTCTGGATAAATGTTTGATCTCTGTTTTCTTAAAAACTGGTCTAAAATATATCTATTTCAAAGCATCGTTGAAGAAAATCAAATGAGATGAAATGAACACAGTGTCTGGTTCATAGTCGGTGTCCAGTAAGTATGAGTGAACATTCCCGACAAGACAGAGGAAGGGGTAGAGATTCGCTTTCTTACAAAGCTATGGAAGATCTTACCCAATTAAGGTTGTTAGGCTAAAGTGAAACCTTTCAAAGGAAGGTAGTAGGGCAGTGGTGGAGCTGAAGGGAAGTGGCAGTTTCTCCCTTGATGAGGCCATCTGTTTTTTTTTTTTTTTTTTGAGACAAAGTCTCACTCTATCCCCCAGGCTGGAGTGCAGTGGTGCGATCTTGACTCACTGCAATCTCCACCTCTTGGGTTCAAGCAATTCTCCTGCCTCAGCCTCCTCAGTAGCTGGAATTACATGCGCTCACCAGCACGCCCAGCTAAGTTTTGTATTTTTAATAGAGATGAGATTTCACCACGTTGGCCAGGCTGGTTTCGAACTCCTCATCTAAAATGATCCTCCCACCTCAGCCTCCTAAAGTGCTAGAATTACTGGCGTGAGCCACCGTGCCTGGCCGAGGCCATCTGTTATGAATTTACAGACTCTTAGTAATGGTAAACCATTTATTTTTACCTGGTATACAACAGGTTTCACGAACACTGTTTAATTGTCCAAAGCCCCTTGCATGTATTCGTATAAAAATTCAGGTCCTGATTTACATAATACCAACTCTCAAGGAGTAGAAAGTTCCTGCCTAGTTATTTTGGACTGGGGTAAGGCTAAATTTGGGTACAGTAATTTTTCAAAGGGGAATTTTGAAATGCTCTCCCTGAGAGAAGACAAAAAATGTATTAATTTGGAAAACACAGGTCAAACTCCAGCTGCCTTTGTTTTTGGCTTTAGGGAGTCAGTTGCATGCATCCACAGGGCTGCAACACTGCTACCTTAAGACTATACTCATATGACTCATATATACTTATGCGCATATACACGTATGTACGTATATAGGCATATGAGCATATACTAGTAGGAACAAAACTTCCACAAGATAGATACTACTCACTGACAAACCCATCACATGCCAAATACTTTAGAAACATAACTATTAATTCATCTGGTGCTCAGAGTGTCTGAGCACCAGATGAATTAATAAAGTCATTTTCATTTTATAGTCAAAGAAGCAGCCTCAGAGAATTAGCAGTGTCCTCAAAGTCCCAAAGAAGTCAATTGGAAAATAATAAGAAGTCACAGGATTTTAACTTGGGCTTTTTTTTTTTTTGAGACAGTCTTCCTCTGTTGCCCAGGCTGGAGTGCCGTGGTGTGATCTTGGGTCACTGAAGCCTCCACCTCCTGGGTTCAAGTGATTCTCATGCCTCAGCCTCCTCAGTAGCTGGGATTACAGGCTCATGCCACTATGCCCAGCTAATTTTTGCATTTTTAGTAGAGATGGAGTTTTGCCATGTTGGCCAGGCCAGTCTTGAACGTCTGACATCAAGTGATCCCCTTGTCTCAGCCTTCCAAAATGCTGGGATTGCAGGTGTGAGACACCGCGCCCAGCCTGAACTTGTGCCTGTCTGACCTCAAAAAATTCTTTTCTCTTGCTACCACAATACGACTGCCTCCTAGCATGGGGCTGGAGGCAAGAGCCCTATCTCAGAACAACGCTAGTTTATTTTCCATCCAGCATCTCATTACTTAAAACCAAGGTTTACACCTCTGTGGGTTCTGAGGAGGGCTGTTGATTAAGCCAGCTGAAACGCAAAAAAAAAGGCTGATCATTGCAGCCCCCATTTACACTCATCTGGTATAGGGGCTTTCCAATCTTCAGCAATAAATGAGACTAGCCCTATAAACTGTCTCACGTCATGCCAAGAAGCTAAGTAGAGCAAGCCAGTCAGGCACAGTAATGCGGCATCTCACCCCCCGGAGGGATTTTGTGGTGGAGGAGAATGGAATTAATTCTGAAAGAAACGCTATTCAACGTAAGCCAAAACAGCACCTACTGAGATAGACCTGCAGGAGCTATTTGTAAATGGAAAGAAAGGTGTTAAAAGAAGCCTGTCAAAACAGCAACGGGTGTGTGTTTTTGGCTCCCCTGCAGTATGTTTTCTATTATAGCAAGTCTAGGCAAAAGTTAGGAAGGAAGAAAAAATGGTTGCTACCACTTTAAAAAAAAAATCAAACAATACAGAACATCTAGATTAACCAGTCTACGTTTTTGATGATTCATTTTGGACAAGTGTTGGGAACCCGTCAGAGATCAACGGGTGGTTATATTGTGAAATCCTCTGGTTTCACAAAGGTTGCGTTT
Source organism: Plecturocebus donacophilus (assembly GCA_004027715.1). Classification (NCBI taxonomy): domain Eukaryota; kingdom Metazoa; phylum Chordata; class Mammalia; order Primates; family Pitheciidae; genus Plecturocebus; species Plecturocebus donacophilus. Next base: position 13,578 of record PVKP010007437.1, read on the forward strand.
TTAGTAAAAGATTCCCAAATGCTCTCTTTAAGAAACACTCATTTATCGATTCATCAGGAATCCAATCTGAATAAAAATGACACAACACGATACAGCTCTGAAGTGAGAAAACAGCTCCTGCACCCCCCTCGAAATCTTTACTGATGTTATATTAAAATGGACAGGATTCTGAGAGTTAGCAAGTCAAGATGAAAACTTTAACTTTCAAAATGTCATTATAGAGGAATATAAGGAAGTCAGGCTAATAACTTATCAATGATTCCTGAACTACCCTGGCATTCAGAGACCTTTCCTGGAGTCTTGGAAAGCACCTAGTCTGATAAATCTGGGGTTCTTTTTTGAACTTTAAATTAACGTAAACAAGGGCGAAGGGCAGTAACAAGGCGTCAGTGTGTTACTTGCCAACCATACTATTTTTAGAATAAGTTGGCTAAATTAAAAAGTGTACGTATCTGCTTAAAACATACTTTGCTGTTAGTTTCAACCCAAGTTATCTTATAGTTACACTGGAATTTTTTTCATTAAAAGTATTGTGGGAGGCCATAGATATTAGCCCTTGTCTTTATGAAAGCATCTTATGCTTTAATCCTTAATGAATATGGAAATTTCTTTGATCCTGACTTGCCTCTGACTGTCCTGGTTTTAAAACTGAAAGTTCCTTGGCCCAGTTCCCGTGGGTCATGCCTGAAATCCCAGCATTTTGGAAGGCCAAGGCAGAAGAGTCACTAGAGGCCAGGAGTTCAAGACCAGCCTGGGCAAAGTGGTGAAACCTTGTCTCTACTAAAAATAGAAAAATTAGCCGGGCATGGTGGCATGCACCTATAATCTCAGCTACTTGGGAGGCTGAGGCACCAGAATTGATTGAACCTGGGAAGCAGAGGTTGCAGTGAACAGAAACGGAGCCTCTGTACTTCAGCCTGGGCGACAGACAGAGTGAGACTCCGTCTCAAAAATTAAAAAAATAATAATAACATAAAATAAATAAAAGCAGGCTGAGTGCAGTGGCTCATGCCAGAACTTTGGGAAGCTGAGTGGGTGGATCACCTGAGGTCAGGAGTTTTGAGACCAGCCTGGCCAACATGGTGAAACCCCATCTCTATTAAAAATACAAAATTAGCCAGGCATGGTGGCATGCGCTTGTAGTTCCAGCTACTCAGGAGGCTGAGGCAGAGGTTGCAGTGGGCCAAGAACATGCCATTGCACTTCAGCCTGGGTGACAGAGTAAGACTTCATCTCAAAAAAGAATTAAATAAAATATAAGTAAAATAAAACTGAAAGTACCATGTCTTGGAAATGCTCTCACTTCCAGGAAAATCATGCTAGTCCCCCTTATAAGATTGTAAAATGTGATTCCATGTGAAACTTTAGCAGATATAATCCTAAGAATCTACATCTAAGTAGCTATATCCTACTTTTTTTTTTTTGAGACAAGGTCTTGCTCTGTTACCCAGGATGAAGTGCAGTGGCGCAATCTCAGCTCACTGCAACCTCTAGACTCTGGGGTTCAAGTGATTCTTGTATCTTGGCCTCCCCAGTAGCTGGGATTACAGGTGCCTGCCAGCACACCTGGCTAATTTTTGTGTTTTAAGTAAGGATGGGGTTTCACTATATTGGCCAGACTGGTTTCAAACTCCTGATTTCAAGTGATCCCCACACCTCGGCTTCCCAAAGTGCTGGGATACAAGCATGAGCCACTGCACCCGTCCCCCACGTACTTTTTTCCACCACTTTTGACTCATTTGTGAGAAGGATATAATCATAATTCCTCGCCTATCACAAGGGTCACTAGGGTAAAAGATACCAGGGAGGCAAAGCTCTCAGCCCAGGGCATGACTGTTTGTAAGCCCTAGTAAATGGCTAAAAAAACTACTTTGGAGGATTACAGAGTTTACAAAAGCCAAATGTTATCATAGTTGTTGGAAAAAGTACATAATGAGTGAAGAGATAAAGACGTTCCTCCTGATTTATGGACTTTACCGTTGAGAAGACAGATGAACACAGCCAGATGAAATATCTGCCAGTGGTTCAAAACTCATGGTTATAAGCCAGGAAAGTATTCGTTAGGAAACAGAAAAAGTGGCTGGGTGCAGTGGCTTACTGCTGTAATGCCAGTACTTTGCGAGGCCGAGGTGGGGGAATTGCCAGAGCCCAGGAGTTTGAGACCAGTCTGGGCAACAGGAGGAAACCTTGTCTCTACAAAAAATAAAAATTAAAAATAACTAGCCATCATGGTGGTGTGTGCCTGTAGCCCCAGCTACTCCGGGGGTTGAGGCTAGAGGCTGGCCTGAGTCCAGGAGGTCGAGGCTGCAGTGAGTGGAGAGCATGCCACCACACTCCAGCCTGGGAAACAGAGCAAAACTGTCTCAAAATAAGAAAAAAAGTCAGGTAATATTAGTAACTTTTTATTTCAAGAAAAGTGTTTTCTTCACAATTAGATAAGTTACTTTATTGTCAAAACCACTAGTGAATTAATGAATGAGCAGGTCTACCAAGTTATTACCAGGACTGCTTCTCCAAAAATGAGTTGCTTGACTTTCTCAAATATGCTGTACTTTTACCATGTTGTAATCTGTCTTCCATCTCCATTTTTTTTTTCCACAGTTACTGTTTTCCTAAATGTCACTAGTGGTCTAATTGCCACATCCACAGGCCTCTTTTTACATTGCATCATGCTAAACCTCTGAGCACCATCTTCTTCTTCAAACTCATGTAAAGTGATTGGCACATGTCTCCATGCACCTCAAGTCCTCTTAACTCTACTTAGCAAGTTCCTTTTTTTCCTTAAATGTCAGTTTCACAAGGTTCATCTTTCAACCATGTTATCTAAGAGTAATGACCTCATGTGCCCTCTTTAAGCTAACTGATTTCCAATTTTCATCTTTTGTCTGGCTTCTCTCCCCCCACAACCTCTGTCTCTCTGCTAGATTCCTTCTCTTTCTAGGATTTGTTTATGCTTTTTATCAACTCTGGATTTCTTTCTTTTCTCACTTTTTCTAATCAAAGCTCTGTTATCCTTCAAGATCCATGTCAAACTCTATTTGCTCTGAGAAGTCTTTTCATATTGTTCGGAACAGAAAGGCCATTCTATCTTTTAGATTCCCATAGCACATTTTTCTTTTCCTGATCCTTACTTCATTGTTGATTCATTTTGGACAAGCACTGGGGAACTGGCAGGGACAAATGGGTGGTTATATTATGAAATCCTTTGGTTTCACGAACCTTACTTTTTTTTTTTTTTTTGTTTTGAGATGGAGTTTTGCTCTTGTTGCCCAGACTGGAGCGCAATGTCATGATTTCTGTTCACTGCAACCTCCGCCTCCCGGGTACAAGCGATTCTCCTGCCTCAGCCTCCAGAGTATCTGGGACTACAGGCATGCACCACATGCCTGGCTAATTTTGTATTTTTAGTAGAGGCAAAGTTTCTCCATGTTGGTCAGGCTGGTCTCAAACTCCTGACCTCAGGTGATCTGTCCTCCTCGGCCTCCCAAAGTTCTGGGATTATAGGCATAAGCCACCAGCCACAAAGATTACTTTTTAGTAGGAGGTTCCCAAATGCTCTGTCTTCTTCCCCTTGCTTCACTTAGCAAAATGACTATATTCATTTGTTCACTCATTCATTCATTCATCCATAAAATAATTTTTGTCCAGATGTGCCAAGAACTATTTGACACTAGAGATACTGAGATAGAATAACCAGGAGGATATACTATAGCCTCAAGTGTCTCAAAGTCTAGTGGGAACAACAATTCAAAAATTAATTAAAGGTTTAAGGATAATTAAGCCTCTAAGTACAGTGCTAGGTGAGCAGAAAGCACTGTGGAAGCTCTGAAGTTGCTCACAAAATGTGTGTATGTGTGCATCAGTCTGGCAGGAGGGATTGGAGTCTTCATGGAATAGAGGTTGCCCGAAATGATTGTTTTAGTTATGTATTACTGTAACAAATTACTCTGAAATTTAGCAGCTTAGAACAGCATGCATTTATTGCCTCATGGTTTCTGTGGATCAAGATTCTGGGCATGGATTAGCTGGATCTTCTCCTTCAGAGTCTCTGACAAAGCTGCAATCAAGTTGTTGGCTAGGGCTGTGGTCTCAACTGAAGGCTCAATGGAGAACGATCCATTCTAAGCTCTCTTGCTATTGTTGGAAGGACTTGATTTTGACACTGTTGTTGCCGGAAGGCCTCAGTTCCTACTGTCAGTTGTCAAGAGGCCTTCCTCTATTTTTTTGCCACTGAGGGCTCTCCAGCCTGCTTCCTCAAAAGAAACATTTGAGAAGAATCAGAGAGAGAAAGTACAAAGAAGATGGAAGTCACAGTCATGTATAATCTAATCATGGAAGTGACCTCTCATCTCTTTCATTAGATTTTATTTCTTAGAAACAAATCATTAGGTCAGACCTATACTTGAGGAAAAGGGACCACATAGGATGTGAAAAGTAGGAGTTGGAGATTATTGAGATTTTTTTTTTTTTTTTTAGAAACAGGGTCTTGATTTTTCACCCAGGTTGGAGTTTAGTGGCACAATCATAACTCACTGAAGCCTTGACCTATCGGGCTCAAGGATCGTCTCACCTTAGCCTCCTAAGTAGCAGGGATCACAGATGTATGCTACTATGCCTGGCTAAGTTTTTCAAATTTTATGTTTATTTATTCATTTTTCTGACATAGGGTCTCCCTCTGTTACCCAAGCTGGAGTGCAGTGTTGTGATCACGACTCACTGCAGCCTTGACTTCCTGGGCTCAAGTGATGCTCCTACCTTAGTCTCCCATGGAGCTGGGACTACATGTGCATGCCACCACTCCCAGATATTTTTCTGTTTAATTTTAGGGATGGGATCTCTCTCTGTTTCCCAGGCTGGTCTCAAACTACTGGCCTCAAGCTTTCTTCCTTAGCCTTTCAAAGTTCTGGGATTATAGGTATGAGCCACTGAGTACCTGGCCAAGGATCCATTATTAAAGACTGTCCGCCACCACAGTGAATCTTAAAGAATAAGAAGTTAACTCAGGACATCTTGCTCAGGCAAATGCATGATAAAGAGAATGCATATGGCAACATGCATAGGATATACTTTGGTGTTTCTGAGTTTTAAAGTTTAAAGTAGGAGAGGTAGAATTTGAGGCTGGAGAGGTAAGCAGGGCCTGGTTTGCCATATGAAGCGGCTTGGACTTCATCTTGTATGTTGATTGTGCTAGCATAAGAAGGGGTAACTGGAAAGTTGACATTTTAGATATCTCATTCTGGTGCCTAGATAGAGGATAAATATGAGAGGGATAAATCTAGAATCTGAGAACCCAAAGGAGATTGTTGTAGAAAGATGACGAAGGCCTCAGTGTTGGCAGGGTAGGAGAAGAGGAAATGGGCTTGACATCTTAAAAAGAAGTAAAGTGGGTTGAATTTTATTTGTTACATCTGGGGACACTTAGGGAGGAACGTCTTTCAGATATCGTGGATATGTATCTGTGAAGCTCAGGAAAGAACTTAGCCCAAAGTTTGCGAATCATATAAATGTCAGTGGTGGGTACAACTATAATAATTGAATAGAAAAAGAGATGAAAATGAATCTGGGGAATAGAAGGGTATGAAGAATGTACGGAGAAAGAGAGGCCTGAAAGAATAAGAAGGGACCATCAGAAATGGATGCCAAAAGAAAATACCGGCACAGTGGCTCACACCTGTAATCCCAGAACTTTGAAAGACCAAGGAAAGAGGGAAGCTTGAGGCCAGGAGTTTGAGGTCAGCCTGGGAAACGTAGAAAGATCCCATTATTCGAGTCAAAGGATGAGAGGTGGTCAGACGCAGCAGAGAAATCCATCATGATAAAGATCGAATGCCACTTTCACATTCATTCATTCACTCAATTCTTTATTTACCAGGCACTGAGCTAGGTATGGGCCATGAACAAGACAGACATTTTCCCTCCCCTAGGGAAGTTACAGTCCAGTGGGTAAGATGGACGTTAGAGACAGTTACAAGTGCCCAAAGTAAATACAGAAAGTGCCATGAGCAAAACTGAGAGGGCACAAAATATTCAAGTAGAATCTTTTTACAAAGCAGAGCAGGGGCACAGAGTTTTGGAGGTTCCATCAAGGACATCTCTTTACCAAGCCAGGCAGGAAGGTTGGGTGCAGATTCCTAGCAGCTCTTCTCTGTGGCTTAGGTGTCCCAGCTTGCTTGGAACCATTAAGAGGTTTATCATTTCCTGAGGTAGCTGTACAAAGTACACAGACTATGTGGCTTAAAGCCGCAAGGATTTCTTTTTTCACCAAATCAAGCTGCCAAGGTGTCTCCCTCTGACACCTGTAAGGGCAAACCCTTCCTTGCCTCTTCGTAGCATCTGGTGGTTTCTGGCAATCCTCACCATTCCTTGGCTTGTAAATGCATCACTCCAGCCTCTGCCACTGTTGTCACATGGCGTTTTCCCTCTGTGTCTCAGCCTTCCATTCACTTTGTCCTCTTCTTATAAGGACACCAGTTCACACTGGGTTAGAACCCATCCTAATGAACTCACCTTAACTCGATTGTATATATAGAGACTTGATTTCCAAATAAGGCCATATTTACAAGGACTGGGAGTTAGGACTTCAACATATCTTTCGGGGGTGAGGGGACGCACAATTCAACCCATAACAGGAGTTGTTTAAAATAATTAGTAAACTTCACTAAGGACAGTTTCAGTAGATGGATGAATTTTAGTATTATTACAGGATTTGCTTGACATCTGCTCAGTACACGAATTGGATAAGAAAGATGGTAATCGTTGCAAATTTTCTCATTATCTGTGGTACCACGTTGGTCAGAGAAAACTGTTTCTGACTTAACGCTCCCCACTGAAAAGGGAGAAAACATATTGGCCCAGCTTTTATTAGCCCACAGGCCTTATTGGCTGGGCTGAGGCCTTTGTTTTTATTTTATTTTATTTTTTGAGACAGGGTCTGGAGTGCAGCGGCATAACCACGGCTAACTGCAGCCTCAAATTCTTGGGCTCAAGCAATCCTCCTATCTCAACCTCCCAAGTAGCTGGAACTACAGGCCCTAAAAGAATAAAGACCTGTAGTTTCAGCTACTTGCCTGGCTAATTTTTAAATTTTTTGTAGAGATAGGGTCTCACTATATTGCCCAGGCTGGTCTCAAATTCCTGGGCTCAAGAAATCTGCCCACCTCAGCCTCCCAAAGTGTAGGATTATAGGTGTGAGCCACCATACCTGGCCTGGGGCTGAGGTTTCTTAAGAAACCTGTTCTTGACCTCATCATTTGCCCAAAGAAAAGTCTGACCTCAGAGGGGAACCTCAGGATGTCAGTGTCTCCCTGAAATTGTGTATAAAAGAGTTGTTTGTTTGTTTTTCAAATGAAATCCATTGTACCTGTCACAGGAGTGACTCAGTAACCCTTAAGAGCCGTTGGACCAGATTTCCTACATTTAACTGCACATTAGAGTCACCTGCACAGATTGAAAATGCCCCATCTCAATCCCAGAGACTCTTATTCAGTTGGTCTGGGATAGGGCCTATCCACTGGTACTTTTTAAGTTCCTCTAGTGATCCTGGTGTGCAGCTGGGCTGGGCACCACAGCACCAGACAATTCCTACACCAACCCTTTTGGCGCTAATATTCAGATTCTGATGCCCTCTGCCCTTTATATAAATAATATGGCATATCCCATCAAAACTGCCATTGCCCTGGGGAGAGGACTTGTTTAGATCCCGAGTATTATGACTTAATATACTTCTGGTATGTATTTCAAGACATTCCCTTAGGCTTCTGCTGGACTTCTCTGCTGTGCTGGGCTGGGCAGCTGGCTCCTGGGGCATCTCTCTCCTGCTTCCCAAACCACCGTCCATTCAGGGAGAATCAGCTCTACAGAGGAGGTCTCTGTGTTTCTTCAAAGGGGATGCACTGAGAGCACCCACAGGGGGCTGCCAATTGAGTCTCCGAAGTGGATGGGGGGATGTCAAAGAGAAAGAGGGCAGCAAGCGAGAGGTGCCGTGGGTGGTTTATGCCTTGCGAATCTGAAAAGTGAACCAGTTCCTGAGCACGTCATAGTTGCCTTTGGAGGATGACTTAGCAGGTTACTTTTCAGGAAGTGTTTTTTCTTCGTTTTAAATTTCTTTTTAATGAGCCAGTGAAGGGCATCAAGTGAACAGATAAGTTAATAGGACTGAAAAATATTTCGATTTCTTTTTCTTTTCTTTTCTTTTTTTTTAAATAGAGATGGAGGCCAGACATGGTGGCTCATGCCTATAATTCCAGCACTTTGAGAGGCTGAGGCGGGTGGATCCCCTGCAGTCAGGAGTTTGAGACCAGCCTGACCAACATGGTGAAACTCTATCTCTACTAAAAACAAAAATTAGCCGGGTGTGCTGGCATGCGCCTCTAATCTCAGCTACAAAGGAGGTTCAGGTTGTGGGAGAATCTCTTGAACCCTGGAGGCGGAGGTTGCAGTGAGCCAAGATCGCATCATTGCACTTTGGCCTGGGCAACAGAGTGAGACTTCATCTCTAAATAAATAAATAAATAAATAGAGACAGGGTCTCCTTATGTTGCCCAGGCTGGTCTTGAACTCCTCAGCTCTAGCGATCCTCCTGCCTCGGCCTCCCTAAGTGCTGAGATTGCAGGTGTGAGCCTTTGCCCCCAGACTTTTTGGTTTCTTATGTCAGATGTGGAGATTGCATTAATTGCTTAATTAGCTATTCACAAAAATAATCTAGTGATTTACACTTCTCTACTTTTGTCTGCAGACTGACATTATATTAGCCACGTGTCTCTCCAGCACTGATGCAGAAAATAAGGCTGAGAGAAGCTCAGGTAAAATGGCCATTCCACAGGCTGATGGCCCAGATACTCAGAAGGAAGGACACATGGCCTCCCCGTTTGTCATTTATCTCTCCAGACAGGAAAGCTAGGTGTGGGTGTGCCATGAATCGGGTGAGAGACATGGCCCCTTGGGACTTAAAATTGCCCGGCCAGCAGCTGGGATGACTCAGCTTGCTGCGTTCTTCAGCCAACATAGCGAGGCCAGGCAGGGTGGGGTGGAGGGCAGTGGAGCGGAAGAGATCTTCCCCAGTTGCTCTATTTTAAGCTACAGTGTCCTCTAACAGGTTTGGTAGGAACTGAAGTACTGGCTGAGGGGTGAGGAGGGATTGCATAGTCTCGATGTCCTTGGTTTAATAATAATTTATACTTTCTGATTCCTTGATGTGTGCCAGCTTCTGTAGCTAGTGCTTTGCAAATATAATTTCAGCTAATCTTTCTAACAACTGTGAGGGCTAAGTATCATTATCTTCATTTGTTTCTTCTCTCTTCCTTTTCTTTTTTTTTTAAAAACAAGAGAAATACTGACGGTTAGGAGGTTTAGAAGCCTGCTGAAAGTCAGAGGACTGAATGCAGAGATAGTGATGAAAACTAGATCTGTCTGATTCTAATGCCCACGTCCTGAAGCCTCACCAAATAGCCACCTGTGGCCTCACCCCATGGGGAATTAATTCAGAGAGCATTTGTTGAGGGCCTACGGCATGCCAGGTGCTTTGCTGGGCATGGTGGAGAATACAGTGCTGACACGTGTGGCCCTGTTATCAGGGGGTCAGTATCCTCTAGGAGAACCACCCAGGCAAATTATAAAATGTTTGTTCCAGTCTCCATTTACCCTTTACTGGTGGTGTGATCATGGCTGATATATGTAGTCTGGGATAACATTTTTTTTTTCCAGCTATTAAAAGGCCTGTGAATCTAGACAAGAGAAAGAATGAGGTTAGCATGTTGAAAAGTAATAGGTGCTCAAAAAGTGAAGCTTCGTCTTTCACAGGCTACCTGGATTTTGGCTGAACTGGTTCTGAAGCAAAGGAGGCTCAGGCCACGCTCAGGCATCTTGCCTCATCTGAGACCCCTCTCTTTCTATAGACCTCACATGCTGTCACTCCTTCAGCAAATCTCGGCAGCTACGTCTTCTGAGTATGGACAGAGGATGAGCCTTCTCTATTCCCCTGCACTCAGAGCCACTATCATTCTATACCTGCGTGATACGGAGGCCTCCTAACTGGTCTCCAGCTTCTGCCCTTGCTCCTCTTTGATCTCTGCTCAAATGTCATTTTATCAGAGAAGCCTTGAGTACCTGTTGAAAGACTGTGCCCCCTACATCACTCACTCTATCCCAAACCTGCTTTCTTGTTCTTCACCACTTGATATAGACCTGCTCATTTGCTTGTCATCTGATGCCCTCTCTTGAATGTATGGCTCTCAGGGCCAAAGCCTGAGTTCTTCTATGCACTGCTGTATACCCCAGGATCAAGAACCTGGCAGGCAAGGTGATAGGGGCTACCGTGCTTGACCTCCTTCAGTTCATTCTCAGGTCAGTTTCCCCTTTATTTTTATTTTTATTTTTTTAATGAGACGGAAGAGTCTCCCTCTGTCACCCAGGCTGGAGTACAGCGGCACAATCTTGGCTTACTGCAACCTCCGCCTCCCTGGTTCAAGCAATTCCCTTGCCTCGGACTCCCAAGTAGCTGGGATTACAGGTGTGCACCACTACGCCAGGCTAATTTTTGTATTTTTAGTAGAGAAGGGATTTTACTATGTTGGCCAGGCTGGTCTGGAACTCCTGAACTCAAATGATCTACCCATCTTGGCCTTCCAAAGTGCTGGGATTACAGGAATGAGCTACCGCACTCAGCCTGCCCTTTCAAATCTTATTTTTAATATGAAAAAATCCAGCATATAGAGAATGGTAGAAAAGGGAGAATAAATTCATCCCTAATGGCAGTCCCAGCAACAACCACTGTAATACATTTAAAAACATTTTGAGGTTGGGCTCAGTGGCTCACACCTGTAATCCCAGAGGCCGAGGTGGGTGGATCACAAGGTCAAGAGATCAAGACCATCCTGACCAACATGGTGAAACCCTGTCTCTACTAAAAATACAAAAAATTAGCTGGGCATGGTGGCACGTGTCTGTAGTCCCAGCTACTTGGGAGACTAAGGCAGGAGAATTGCTTGAACCCAGGAGGCAGAAGTTGCAGTGAGCCGAGGTCGCACCACTGCACCCCAGCCTGGGCAACAAAACAAGACTCAGTCTCAAAAAGCACAAAAAAATAAAAACAAAGCAAACAACAACCAAAAAATTTGTTTTTGATTTTTTAATATCATTTTTGTTTGTTTTGAGATGGAGTCTCGCTCTGTTGCCCAGGCTGTAGTGCAATAGCTCAATCTCAGCTTACTAGAACCTCCGTCTCCAGGATTCAAGCGATTCTTCTGCCTCAGCCTCCCAAGTAGCTGGGACTACAGGCACACACCACATCTGGCTAATTTTTGTATTTTTAGTAGAAATGAGTTTTTTCATGTTGGCCAGGCTGATCTCTAACTCCTGACCTCAGGTTATCCGCCCACCTCGGCCTCCCAAATTGTTGGGATTACAGGCGTAAGCCGCAGTACCTGTCTTGATTTTTAATATAATTTTAAGAGCATTTTAATTACAAAGACTAACCAAACCTTATTTCATCCCATATGCTCTGAATTTTGACATTTTACTTAAAGCATTTGATCAGTGGAATGAGCCTAATTTGAAGTCTATACTTACCGTTGTGAATGTTTTGAATGTTTAGCATTATCAATCAATCCTTATCCAAATATTTTGAGAAAATAAACCCTAAAAGGAAGCACATTTTACACTGTAAGCTGCTCATTATGTATATAATGCCCTGACAACACATCAACTTTATTCACATGATCACTCATTAATTTATTAATAAAATATTTATTCACCACCTACTACATGCTGTACATCCAATTTCTGTCTCAGTTGGAACCTTGAACGTCCATGCTGCTGTTCTCATGAGTTTTCATTGTGCCGATATAGTAGGGCTATCGTGCAGAAGCAGTGTTTGGTGGTTGTGGTGGGGGTGTGGGAAGATGGCTAGGCTCAGAGCTGGTAGGTGGATTTTATGATGAAGCCCATGATCACTACTTTTTTTTTTTTTGAGACGGAGTTTCACTCTTGTTGCCCAGGCTGGAGTGCAATGGTGCTATCTCGTCCCATCACAACCTCCGCCTCCTGGGTTCAAGCAGTTCTCCTGCCTCAGCCTCCCGAGTAGCTGGGACTACAGGCGCGCGCCACCACGCCCAGCTAATTTTTGTGTTTTTAGTAGAGACGGGGTTTCATCATGTTGACCAGGATGGTCTCAACCTCTTGACCTCATGATCACTTTTGAAGTGGGAGCCATCTTGGACTCAGAGATAGAACTGGGTTCTTGTTCCAAGTGTTGCAACTAACTTGCCGAGTTTCATTGGAAAGTCACCCCTTCTCCAGATGTCAATTTCCTTGTCTAGGAAATGTGAGGTTGGGTGTGGGTAATTCCTTAACTCCCATTAATGGCTCATGATCTTGGCCAATTTTCTTGTGATTTGCCACATAATTTATAAGTTGAATGCAGGGGAAAGAACCAAACCAAACCACCTGCCCACCCAACCAAGCCAACCACTAAAGCCCTATCTCAGCGACACCCTTTGTCTCCTGCTCTGATTTTCTGATATTCCAGTGGGAGAAAACTGCTTTGTGTTTATGCTGATCTTTGGCTGTTTCTGAATTGGAGGAAGATTCTCTGGTCTTTTTTAGAGCCTCCTACCGGCAAAGAAGGGTAACAAAATCTGAGGATCTAACTTACCCCAAACAATACTCAGAGTTGGGGTCAAAATACTGATAGTCACTTGGTGACTTCGTGGTGTCTCAAATGCAAAATGTCTTTGTTTGTTTGTTTTTTGAGACAGGATCTCTCTCTATTGCCATTGCCCAGGCTGGAGTGCAGTGGTGCAAGCTTGGCTCACTGCAACCTCTACCTCTTGGGTTCAAGCAATTCTACTGTCTCAGCCTCCTGAGTGGCTGGAATTACAGGTTCATGCCACCACGACTGGCTAATTTTTGCATTTTTAGTAGAGATGAACTTTCACTATGTTGGCCAGGCTGATCTCGAACTCCTGACCTCAAGTGATCCACCTACCATGGCCACTCAAAGTGTTGGGATTACAGGAGTAAGCCACTGTGCCTGGCCCAAAATGTCTTAAAATAAGAGCATTTTAGACCATTTGGTTATTGAAGCTTGGTCAGTTACTGCTACTTGTACATCATTTCAAGTTTTTAATTATTTAAACACAAACCATGAGTTCAACTTTTATCTAGGTCAACTTTCTATGAAACACAGAAATAAGCCACTGTGAACTGGCTAATAGTTTAATTCTATGTCAAATGTAGAATTTCTTGCTTGCTTTCTTTTTTTTGAGATGGAGTCTCACTCTGTCACCCCAGGTGGAGTACAGTGGTGCGATCTTGGCTCACTGCAACCTCTGCCTCCTGGGTTCAAGAGATGCTTGTGCCTCGGCCTCCCGAGTAGCTGGGATTACAGGTGCACACCACCATGTCTGGCTACTTTTTGTATTTTAGGTAGAGACGGGTTTCACCACGTTGGCCAGGCAAATGTAGAATTTCTAAGCTGTGCTTGATATAGTCTTGTCATCTGAACAGCAGACTCGTTCTCCACAATGGTAGCTTTAAAGTGAACACTCAAGATGACATGTGGCTTTGGAATGTCACCTGACAAGACCACACTTGTAAGAGGACACCAGTGCCTGGTAACCCACAAACCTTGTTTGGTCTCTGTGAGGAGCTCTGTTTCACCTGATAGCCGCAGCCTCCCTGTTAAGTTCAGTGTGACCACATCATTCACTGGATTTTGTGCCAGGGATTCCCATAGGAGGACAGATTGCATTTGGCTGTAAAGGTTTTCTTAGATAAGGTGCAGTTTCCATTGTTGTTTTTTCTCCCAAAACAAGCATAAAATGAGTGTAAAATTTTTCCAGCTCTTTATTTTGATAGTTTGGCAGGAATATGCTTTGATATATTAAGAGAGGTTTTGGTGTGTGTGTGATATTTCCTGTTACTCCACGAACCTCCTGCTGTTGGGTAGACAGAAACCAAGCTCTGTTGCCTCAAGGGAGAGTTATCATAGTAGAAACCGAGAATTAAGAATCAAACTCTTGGCTTTTCGTTTCAAAAGCTAACAGCCAGGTGGAAGATGCAAGACTGGGAAGAAGAGTCCGTTTTCCCATCACTGAAGATTAGATGGATCTATTTGTTCAAGACAGAAAAGACTTGAAGAGGGTAACAGTTTAGTGAGGCTGTGGACAAGCGGACCAGTTGAAGCAGGTGCTGTCTGTCTCCAGCACCAGGAAGCTGTGATGAGCCTCGATGGATCCTCTACAGACCCCACGCTCTATTTAGAAGCATTCTTCACCTCCCACGTAACTTAGGGTTCTTCTCCTCTGTGGGCTGCCCGTGAACACTTGGCTGCACCCCATCTTTTTTCAGCATCTCACTGCTCACTGTGGAGGACCCCTTTTTCGGCAGCTTAAGAAATTTAAGCTGCCAAGAAGCTGTCTTTCCAGTTCCTTTTTTCTTCCCTTAAAAATCCTAATTTACTGTCTCTCAACAGAAGAACAGTGGGTGCTGGCATAACTCTGCTTCTGGTAGTCACACTTCAACTGACCTCGTAGAGATCATAAAGCTGTCAGAATATGGGCTTTTTCTTTTTCATTCTTTTTCTCTCCAGAAATATGCTTATCCAAGAAGACAGGGCTTGATTGATTTACCAAACAATTGCAAATCAAGTAATTCAGTTGTGTTAATTTTGAAATTTTTTTCAGGTACAGATAAGAACCCAAGCTATTCATTGCACTTAAAGAAAACATAATCCAAATTAATCATACCACTTAGCATTAATTAATGTATTAGTTCATTACAGAACTTAATGTACATGGTCAGTTTCACCAAATCAGTTTCAGACGCTACAGCTCTAGAATCAGTTCTCTTCATTTGTACTCTTTCTCCTTACTGGAAGCCAGTATATTAAAACCTGATTTAATTAGACATACTCAGCAGGAGATGGTTGAGTCTCTTTCATTTGGTCAGTGTAGGATACTGTTATAAATAATCCCAAAATATAAGTAGTTTAACAAAATTAGAAGTTCATGGGTTGCTCACAAAAAGTCTAATGCTATTGTTCCCCCTTGAGAGATTTTCTAGGCTCTTCTCTTCCAAGGGGCGATTTGGGGACCCCGGATCTTTCCATCTTGTGGCTCTATATTTTGGCTTCCAGGTCGTTATTATGCACTGAATTGTATCTTCCCCAGATTCACATGTTGAAACTCTAGCCGGCAGTTCCTCAGAATGTGACTATATCTGGAAACAGGGCCTTTAATGAGTTGATTCAGTTAAAATGAAGCTGTTAGGATGGGCCCTAGTCTAATGTGACTGATGTTCTTATAAGAAGAAGAGGAAATGTGGAGATGTAAAGAGACACCAGGAATGTGCACACAGAGAGGAAAGCCCATGTGAGAACACAGTGAGAGGGCAGCTGTCTGTCTGCCAGTGAGAGCGGCCTTAGGAGAAACCAAACCTGCAAACACCTTGATGATGGCCTTCCAGCCTCCAGAACTGTGAGAAAATAAATTTCTGTTACTTAAGCTCCCCGCCACCTACCCAGTCAATGATATTTTGTCACGGTAGCCCACATGAACTAATACCTGCACCTCAGCATCATCCAGGGGACAGATGATTGGAGAGAGAATCCCATCTAGGAACTCTTTATGGCCCAAGTCTGCAAGTGATGTTATCTTTTCCATCTATATTCCCTGGCTCAGAATTTAGTCACAGAAGGTGGTGGCTTTAATAAGTGTTCACTAATAATTAGTGTTTAAATTGTTTATCTATATTAAAAATACTCTGATACGTATGGTGCTTATCATAGTGAAAAAATTTAAAAACAAAACAAAACAACAAAAAATTGTATTCCAGTGCCTCCAAGATAATAGTTCAATAGATAGTATAGCTACCCCTTTTCCCTGTATGTTAGGGAACCTAGATCAGAGTGCTATGACGGGAAAAACAATCTCTTTACTGGTTTTTAGGTAAGTCTCTCATACGGTTTGAAATCTGTGTAGGTTTTTTTTTTCCTTTTGGTTATTGTTATTTTTTGTTTGTATTTGTAAAAAATAATGCTAAGGAAATTGTTTTCATAAAAATACATGATGTACAAACTACAAATTATTCTTTTTCTGTTATTAAAGGACATTAGATATTTTTAAGAAGAGATTTAGGTGGTTTTTCTTCTCTTTTCTTTTTTTTGTTTCAGAGACAGGATCTCACTCTGTTGCCCAGACTGGAGAGCAGGGGTGCCTTCATAGCTCACTGTCAACCTTGAACTCCTGCGTGTGGACTTGCACAATCCCCTCGCCTCAACCTCACAAGTAACTGGGACTACAGGCGCATGCCACCATGCCTGGCTAATTCCTTTCCTTTTCTTCCTTTTTTTTTTTTAGTAGAAATGGGTGGGATCTCACTATGTTGCCAGGCAGGTTTTGAACTGGACTCAAGAGATCCTGCTGCTTCAGCCTCCCAAAGTGCTGGAATTACAAGTGTGAACCACTATGCCTGGCTTGTTTTGACTTTCTGTAAGTCTTCTGAAAATAACCAACTACATTTCTTTAACAAAATCACACTTTTTCCAATAGTTTTTCAAAATTAGTGTCTTGCTGCATGCATGCATTCTCATTTCCCCCATCATTTTTTTTCTCACAAAAAGACAGCAGCAAAGATGTTCAGAAATCAGTGTTGACCAAAAGCCTTTTTCATACTTTTGTGTTTCTGTTTGGGGCATATCTGTTGAGGAATGAAGGGCTTCTGAGGTCTGAATTATGGTTTCCACTGAAGCCTGAGACCTTTGCCCTTACAGAAGCTGATTCAGAAATACATGCCATGAGAAGCAAAATTGTGTGGTAGTTAAGGGCAAAGACTCTGATTTCAAATTCACCCCTTGATAGCTGGACAAGTTGCTTAACCTCTCTGGGGCTCAGTCCCATGTGTAAGGTAGGAATAACACTAGACCTATCTCATAGGGTTGCTGTGCGGATGAAAAGAGTTAATATATGGAAAGAACTTAAAACAGTACCTGGCACACAGTAGGTGCTACCTAAGTGTTTGCTACTATTGTTACTAATGATCAGCTAGGTATTATCGTCTTCCATGGACATAAGTCTGCCACTGTTTTTCTGTTTTTAACATCACATTTTCCAGGAAGAGTAGAAACTATTGGTGTGGGGAAAAAACGTGTGTGTGTGTGTGTGTGTGTGTGTGTGTGTGTATTTTGAGATGGAATCTCCTTCTGTTGCTGGAGTGCAGTGATGTGATCTTGGCTCACTGCAACCTCTGCCTCCCGGGTTCAAGTGATTCTCCTACCTTAGCTTCCCAAGTAGCTTGCACTACAGGTGCATGCCACCACGCCCAGCTAACTTTTGTATTTTTAGTAGATACAGGGTTTCACCATGTTGGCCAGGATGGTCTCGATCTCCTACCTCATGATCCACCCTCCTCGGACTCCCAAAGTGCTGGGATTACAGGTGTGAGCCATCATGCCCAGCTAATGTGTTAATTTAAAAAAACGAGGCCAGTTGCACGAGAGGCCTAAATGAGAAAATGAGTGTCTGTCTTGGAGATTCACAAGTCCAAGCACGCTTCCTAACAGGTGCCTCAGAATTCTACTCCTTCAGATTCACACTGAAAACCCATTGTCACAATCACAGTTGCTGAACCAATCATCTTGCTGAGTGCTTGTAGACCTGCCCAAAGGGAAAGTCCAGGGATGGTGTTGAAATTCCTTTCCAAGCTGGAGGGTTGTTGTAACAGAGAAAGGAATCTATAATTGGCAGGAAAGACCAGGCTTAATCTCAAAGCAGTTTGATAAGTCTGGCGGTCTGAGATCACAGAATATCTAGGCCAAGACTTGCCCAGTATGTGCGGGTGTGTCTGTGACTTAAATTCTAGGGCTGAGTGAGAATGAAACGTGTTTCTGGAGGTAGGTAAATGAGATTAGGGAAGAAGAAGACACAGTTATTTATCGTGGGACGTTTTCTTCCTTAACATTCCACAAATAATTGTTGTGGGGTCTGATAAGACATATGCAGGAGACTGAAAGCTTAATGCCACTCCACTCTTGCCAACCTCGTTCTCACTGTTTGCTTGGTTACTGGGAGAAGGGTTCCTACCCTTGGATTTCTGTCCCTTCTTCCCCACTCCGGTGTGACTTCCTGGGGTGAGCCACCTCTGCCTCCTCAATGAAATAATTGAACCAGAGAAACTTCCCAAATGTGGGTGGATTCAGAAAAAGTCATGTGTCGGGGAGAATGATTGGACCCCTTATATGTGATGTGCTAGTGGTCCCCTGAGGAGTAACCGCTATAGCAGACTTCCACGTTGGGCCCTGAGACTGCAATGTTGTGTGAACTTGGGCCAATTAATGTTAAAGTTCAATGTTCTTTTTTTTTTTTAGATGGGCTTTCACCATGTTGGTCAGGCTCGTCTTGAACTCCCGCCTCAGGTGATCCGCCCACCTTGGCTTCCAAAGTTCTTGGATTACAGGCGTGAGCCACCACGCCCAGCCAAGTCCAATGTTCTTATTTGAAAAATAGGTATTGTAAACTCTACTGTACTAGCTGGACTAAAAGCAAAATTTCTAGTTCCATAGGTGGAAGTTGAAGCAAGATGTTTTTCTTCTAAGTGCATGGGGCCTTCACACAGAGAAGCCAGCTGCATGGGATATGAGTAACACAAAAACAAACTCAAATGCTGCTGCCAGTCTTTTTTAATTTAGCAGGAAAAAAGACAGAAGGGAGAAAGAGGCTGCAGTTTTCCTCCACTTCATTAGTGACCTGGGGAAATGGAGGGGGCACTGTTCCAGCAGCTCACTGGTGCCTGAAATGTGTTTACTCACAAGACTTTTGATGCCAAATGTGTGTGGGTTTATTTTGTTCCCCTAGCATTAAGCAATTCTCCAGTTCTTTGGACAACAACTGGGTGATCTACCATTCCATTCAAGTCTGATAGTAATTGTCTGGAGTTCGTGCAGGTCCCTTAGATAAGACTGGCACCACTTCAGATGCCAGTCGCGTGTCCTGGGTTACCACCTGCACTTTGGTTCTGATTGACTGGCTATAAATCAGGGGGTTCCATGCCCTTCTCCTCGTGTTTGAGAATTTGCTGGAAAAATGTAGGAAAGCTCTTTACTTATATTTACTGGTTTGTTAAAACGGTTACAGACAAATGAAGACAGAACAGCCAAATGAAGAGATGCTTTTGACAAATGATGCTTCAGAAATCTGCTTAACCCTAGCTTCTTATTCTCAGGTTAGTCTTGCATGGTTTTGGTGGCCATATTTGGAAAACATGTCCCACACTAGGAATTGATTGGAGCTTCCGAGTTTTAGGGCTTTATCCTTTAAAACTAACCAGAACAATAACCAACAAGAGTGTGGAGGCAGATTTGCTGCATGCAGAGAGAGCTATTTGAGTGTGTGTCTGCCTGGGGTGTTTGTATTGCTGCCTAAGCCTCCTTATGGTCCATTTTTCTGCTTGTTGAGAGAGTAATATTAAAGGAGTGGTGCAGGAGTGGAAGGAGAGCTTTAGTTAGAGCATTCCCATTTCAGGCCTTTGGACTAGAGGGGGATTGCTCTCTTTTGTCCCTCTGAAGGCCCACAGGAGCAGGGCCCTGTTGCTGTCCACTGAGCACCAGGATAGACTGTAGCTGAGCAGACTCGGGTTATGGATGGCAAATGGGGCCCAGGGACCCTCAGGACCCAGGTCTGGCTCAAGGTACTCCTCTGTCTGGCCAGGACCCCAGCCTTGCCTTTGTTCTTGATCCCTACATGATAGAGAAGCTTATAACATGGAATTTTGAATGAGTAATGAATATTCTTGGATCTTGCACAAGAAAGAAGTCAGGGAGAGTCTATAAAGTGAAAGCAAGTTTATTAAGAAAGTAGAGGAATGAAGAATGGCAACTCTGTAGACAGAGCAGCCCCGAGGGCTGCTGGTTGGCCATTTTTATGGTTATTTCTTGATGATATGCTAAACAAGGTTTGGATTATTCATACATTCCCTTTTTAGACCATATAGGGTAACTTCCTGATGTTGCCATGGCATTTGTAAACTGTCATGGTGCTGGTGGGAGCTTGGCATTGAGGACAACCAGAGGTCACTCTCAACGACATCTTGGTTTTGGTGGGTTTTTGCCAGCTTCTTTACTGAAAGCTGTTTTATCAGCAAGGTCTCTACAACCCGTATCTTGTGCTGACCTTGTAGCTCATCCTGTGACATAGAATACCTGACCGTCTGGGAATGTAGCCCAGTAGGTCTCAGCCTTATTTTACCCAGCCCCTATTCAAGATGGAGTTGCTCTGGTTCAAACAGCCATTCCAGAACAAGCAGCCTGTGAAGTGACGTGACATGAACAGCTCTTGCCCAAACATGAGGAAGAGAATTCAGTCAGAATCTCTAGTGTGTTGATTTGCTGGAACACTCATTGTCAAGTTCTAGATTTTCTTTATGTAGAAAATGCACATACATTGTGAACGAAGAAAGGTTTTAGTCTTTTTTTTCTTTTTGAGATGGAATTTTGCTCTTTTTGCCCAGGCTGGAGTGCAATGGCGTGATCTTGGCTCATTGCAACCTCCGCCTCCCATGTTCAACTGATTCTCATGCCTCAACCTCCCAAGTAGGTGGGATTACAGGCATGCATCACCACACCCGGCTAATTTTGTATTTTTTAAGTAAAGACTGTGTTTCTCCATGTTGGTCAGACTGGTCTCGAACTCCTGATCTCGTGATCTACCTGCCTCAGCCTCCCAAAGGGCTGGGATTACAGGTGTGATCTACTGTGCCCAGCCACAAAGCAAGTTTTAATGCTTCCTCCCCAGACCCAGAGGGAGTGAAGGAGAGCAGTGTTCCTGTCCAGAAGTGGGTCAAGGATTGAAATTTCCTACCACTGGGTTCAGGAGCTGGCTTTCAACCGGATTGCAGGTCCTAGAAGATGCTGAGTCCTACCTGATGGAGTCAGAGAGAAAGTCCAGTAGCCTGGTCTAAGGGGAGACTCATCCTCAAGAGTCTGAGTGGATGTCCTTTTCCCCCCAGACTGCTGGGAGCAACAAATTCCTTATGTATATTTTCCTAAAATTTTTCTTCCTGTTTGCCATCACACGAATCTTTCTGAAGTGTATTTTCCCTGGGTCTAACCCCTCTGCATATGAAAGCAAATGGTAGGCCGGCCATGGTGGCTCATGCATGTAATCCCTGCACTTTAAGAGGCCAAGGTGGGTGGATCACCTGAGGTCAGGTGTTTGAGACCAGCCTGGCCAACATGGCAAAACCCCAATTAGCTGGGTGTGGTGGTGGGCACCTGTAATCTCAGCTCCTTGGGAGGCTGAGGCAGGAGAATGGCTTGAACCTGGGAGGCCAGCCTGGGCAACAAAGTGAGACGATTTTGTTTCCAAAAAAAAAAAAAAAAAAGAAAGAAAGCAAATGGTAGCAGTGGGAATGTTGAGAAAGTGAATGATGGACTGATAGGCTCCTTTGCAAACCAGAGAGTTTTCAGTTGAAGGAGGAAATAATCTTGTTGTTTATTTGTTTCTCACCGGCAGCTAATCAATGATTTGTTTCAATGACAGATGAACTAAGAAAGTTCCTTATTTCTAGTGGTGATGCATGCACAATAACTTTATCAGTGAGACTGAGAAGATGTTCAGAGAATGGAATAATATTTCTATGCTCAAATTCCTCCCCGTTTCTATTTATGTGAACAAGTTTTTTACAGTTGTATATTAAACATAAAACATGAAAATGGGAATAAAATCAATGCCAAATTAGTCTCAGACTATCATCTACAGTTACATTAAAAATCGTAAAAATCCTCTAAACTATTAAACAAATAATACCATTCACCTTTCAGGAGCTTCATCCTCAATAGATTTCATTTATGTTTTATATTTACTTTTTGTTTAATGACTTAAAATATGTGATATTTAGGTACTTCGATCAACTGTTCACTGATCACAGTGGTAAAGATAATTTAATACAGAACAAAAAATTAAATTCAGAGCTTTAAGATTAAAGGAAATAATTTTTTTTTTTACTTCAATGTATATACCTATTTTTGTTATAAAAACATAAGGAAGTGCAATAAAAGACTTTTAGGCAGAAAATCACATTCCATTAGAACATAATTCTGTAGGGAACGTGGAAAGGCGGAGGTCTCGAGCTGGGGTCTGTGAGCTTCCTTTGCCCCCAGGCCCTCAGACCTTGTGCTCCACGCTGAGTTTTAGAGGCTGGAGGCCCTAATGTCTGCTGCTCTCCCATCAGGTGAGAGCTATCTCCTTGATGACAACAGGTATCATTAAGCCCTAATTACTCAGGCTATGGGAAGCTGGTATCTATTATTTAAAGCAAAACAAAATACATTTCCGTTCTTCTTTGGTAGAAGAGGAAGCAAGGCCTGGTGCTGGTTAGGAGGAGTGAGGACAGGGTGGGTTAGTGAAGGGCCACCCTGCCAGAGCAGCGTCTCAATGGTGAGCCTGTATGTATTTCCCACTGGGCACAGCAGAGCGGCAGGGATGGAGGTGTGCGTGTGTGTGATTTGCTTATTTGCTTCATAAAGTCATTCTGTGCCTCAGTTGAGAGACAGGCTCTGATCCTTTAACTGGTGGTGCCAGGCCCTAGCACCCACTCTGCAGATGGGGAAAGAGAGGAACATTTGTGAGAAGTTTGAATAAGTCAAACTTATCCAAAATATAAACTTATAACAAACTTATAACAAAAAATACAAAAAATTTAGCTAGACATGGTGGCATGTGCCTGTAGTCCCAGCTAGGTGGGAGGCTAAGGTGGGAGGTTTGTTTGAACCCCCTCCACGTTCTCAGGGGCAGAAGCTGCAGTGAGCTGGCACATCACTTCTGCTCACACTCCTTGACTTGAACTTGGTAGTTTGTGGCTTTCCTGGGGGCCCTGGAGGAAGGTGTTGCTAGTTGGCTCCTCAGCTAGCCGTCTCTGTGCTACGGGGGTAGAAGGTTTGAAGACAGCTGAGAAGGTTGGAAATAGCCACTGGAGCATGGGGGGAACAGCTGACCAGGAAACACAAGCCTGGTGGGCAGCATTCATGGCCAGCTGCAATCCGTGGGGTGGTGGGCTTTCCTCCAGCAGCCTCCAACTACGCCTCTAAGAACATCAATAGGAGAAGAGTTGGTTAGATCGAGCTTGGGGTTTCAGGGAAGAGGCATGTCAAGGGGACAAGAGGGCAAGAGAATTGAAGATATTGGCAGGAAAGGATCCGAGGAGCTACCGTGTCTGTGGTGGATAAGGAAGGGAGTGGTCATGGCAGGTGGGCAAGAAATAAAGAGCTCAAGTACCTAGAGGTCTTGATGAAACTAAGCAGAGGTGGAGTGAATAGAAGAGAATGAGAACTCGGAGGCCGGAGATCATCTTCCAAGAGGAGTGTGTTTGAGTTGAAGGTTTTGGAGTTGGGACCATCCTGGGTAGAGCTGAGAGGCTGAGCGTAGCAAAGAGAGGGAGGGGAGGGGTGGGGTGGAGTGAAGGTGATTTTTTTTCCTCTTAATTCTGTTTCCTCAGATACCACCCAACTGGGTGCTGGGTCTAAATACATGCTTGTTATTTTAGCCTTAAATGATTTGAATCAGAAGCAGTAAAAAATAATGACTAAGTAGATTTGGCCTGTAAGATATTTAAAAATATTTTTTGGTAGCGTGGCTTGTGTAACAGAGAAACTATGTTAACACACACAGCCTTTTTCAGCCTTCTAACCCTTTTCCGTATATATGGCATTGTATTTTATATAAGTAAAAAAGGAAAACATACTGTCACGAGCACGTGTGGTGTCAGTTTCCCAAGATGTAAAATTAAACTCTGTCTCGGGAGTGGATGGAAATGGAACCCCACCTACTTCAGCTAGGGCAGTTACACTGCATGTGTCACAATCCATGGTTTAATGTGAATGGTTAGCAAATGAAAGATAAGAACAACAGTTTTAATGCCTGAGATCTCTTGTTATATCATTAGATAATATTAGTAGCTTCCTCTTACTGAAATGAGAGCTTTAGAGGGACTAATTAGAAATACCACTAATGATTTAAACAGTAAAGATTAAGCAATAGTTTTGTATTTTAGTCAAATCTAGTCAAGTTTTTCCTTTTTCCTATGAAGTCTTACCAGGTGTTAGCTAGGGAGGCTTTCCAGGTAGAAAGAGCCGATGTAATTATTTTGGCTCACATAGGCAAGAAAGCCTACCTACCGAAGAGATAAAAAAAAAAAAAAAGCCTGTATTTCTCAGGTATAAGGATTGGTGAAATCCATAAAGAGATTGCCCCTAGAAGATTCTATCTATACACAGGTCACTGTGCTCTTTCTCACTATATTCAAGCACAGCTTTGCATTCAGTTGCAAAAAAATATTTCTTTATGTTGACTTCAAATAGTCATTTGGGCGATAAATAGAATCCAAGAAATTGACCTTCCATTGGGTGTGTTACTTCAGCGCTTCCTTATTCCTTCTCTGCATATAATTGCTAGACCTCAGTGAGAAGTTGGAGGTTACTGATTCAAAACTTCCACTCCATGAACTTGAGTGAGATGAGAAATTAGAGGTTTGGATGTGACTTAGAATAATTCCTCTTATTTTTAGGACTAAAACATCTTTAAGGAACACTTTTGGGTCCAAGAGCACAGAAAGTTAAAGGGCCTGGTCTTCCATAAAATAAATGTTAAAATTCAAAACCACAAAATTACCCACTTATTCATATATATATATATATTTGTCTTGCTCTGTTGCCCAATCTGGAGTGCAGTGGCACAATCATAGCTCATTGCAGCCTCAACCTCCGGGGCTCAAGTGATCCTCTAACCTCAGCCTCCCAAGTGCTGGGACTATAGGTGCTCATATATATAATTTGAGCGTACATATAAATATATGTATAGACAGAATCTTCTAGGGGCAATTTCTTTATGGATTTCACCAATCCTTATACCTGAGAGATACAGACATTTTTTACCTCTTAGGTAGGATTTCTCGCCTACATGAGCACATATATATATATAATTTTTCTTTTTGAGATAGGATCTTGCTCTGTTGCTCAAGCTGGAGTGCAGTGTCACAATCATAGCTCACTGCAGCCTCAACCTCCGGGGCTCAAGTGGTCCTCTCACCTCAGCCTCCCAAGTGCTGGGACTATAGGTGCTCACCACCATGCCCCCCTAAGTTTTGTATTTTTTGTAGAGAGAGGTGTTTGTCATAGAGACTCTGTATTTGTATTGTACCTGTATCTGGACTCTAAACAGAGTATACATGTTTAGAAATTGTTGCCCAGGCTGGTTTTGAACTCCTGGGCTCAAGTGATTCTCTTGCCTCAGCCTCCCAAAGTGTTGGGATTATAGGCATGAGCCACTTTGCCTGGCTCAATATTTTTTTTTTTTTCTTCAAGCCCCAGTCCAAAACTCAGGCTACTCTAACAGGTATCTCAAGTATGACACTTTTTCTTCTCATAAAAGCACCATTGTCAGTTCAGTCTCTGAAGATGAAATGTCTTGAGATCACTGCTCTCCATACATAAAAGCAGCAAGAGCAGACTTCTTCAAACTTGTATTTTAACCACATGGCTTTCCTTTTTATCTTAAATTAAGGATGACTATCACCTGTTTTCCGTAGTATTGTTTGTTAACCGAAGCTATCAAGTACTGTGAGTTTGTCTAAGGCAGAATGATAGGTACACAGGAAAAAATTAAATCTATTTTATAGCTAAAAAGGGGAGCAGAAAACTAGAGCATGTTCCTAAAGCAGGTCATGTTTTAAAAAGAGGATCAGGGATAATGGATTTCTCCAGCAGTATGTGCATTTTTTTTTTTAAAACAAGGAACTATCTTGTTTTAAAAATAACTAAAAAAGAAAAAAACAGGAAGTAAAGAACAACAACAGTCTGCATTGCTGTACGCAGTGCAGGAGAAGTTGTCTGATGTGTAGATAGAATTTCAGTCATTTGAAGGGCTGGGTGTGGTGTTATGCCTGTAATCCCAGCATTTTGGGAGGCCAAGGTGGGCAGATCACTTGAGGTCAGGAGTTCAAGACCAGCCCGACCAACATGGTGAAACCTTGACTCTGCTGAAAGTACAAAAATCAGCCGGGTGTGTTAGCACATGCCTGTAATCCCAGCTACTTAGGAGAATCACTTGAACCTGGGAGACGGAGGTTGCAGTGAGCTGAGATTATACCACTGCACTCCTGCCTGGGCGACAGAGGGGACTCTGTCTCACACACAAAAAAGAAACTTCAAAAGGATAATTTGAATTATCCAGGTGTGGCAGTGTGCACCTGCAGTCCCAGCTAATCAGGAGGCTGAGGCAGGAGAACTGCTGGAACCTGGGAGGCGGAGGTTGCAGAGAGCCAAGATCACGCCATTGCACTCTAGCCTGGGTGACAGAGCAAGACTCTGTCTCCAAAAAAAAAGGATAATTTGGGGAGTACTTGTATTTGGACTCTTAACACACTATATATGTTAAAAAAATTTTTTTTGGATTCTTAGATGATAATTGATTACTAAAAAAGTATTTTTATCATTGGCAAATGTACTGGGTTGAATAGTGCCTCCCAAGCTCATGTCTCCCTGTAACTTCAGAACATGACCTTATTTGAAAATAACGGTCTTTGCATGTGTGATCAAGTTAAGATGAGATCACACTGGATTAGGTTGCACCCTAAATCCAATGACTGGTGTTTTATTTTTTATTTTGTATTTAGTTTTTGGACACAGGGTCTCACTCTGTCACCCAGGTTGGAGTGCAGTGGTAGAATCTCAGCTCACTGAAGCCTTGACTTCCCGGGGCAGGTGATCCTCCCACTTCAGCCTTCTGAGTAGCCAGGACTATAGGTGTGCACCACCATGCCTGGATAATTTTTAAATTATATATAGAGACGGGGTCTCCCCATGTTGTCCAGGCTGGGATTGGTATTTTTTAAAAGGCACATAAAGATACAGAGACACACAGGGAGAATGCCTCATAACAATGGAGGTGGAAATTGGAGTGAAGAGTCTAGAACTGGGAAATACCAGCAACCATCAGAAGCTAGAAGAGGCACAGGGGGCTTCTTCCCAAGCGCCTTCAGCAAGGGCATGGTCCTTCTACACCTCAGTTTGAGACTTTTGGCCTCCAGAATTGTGAGAGAACCAATTTCTGTTGGTACAGGCAAATTTGCAGTACGTTGTGGCAGCAGTCTAGAAAACCAACATAGGTAGGTGGGGTAAAAATATGGAGGTAGAGGGTTGTGATAGCTGACATTTTCCCTAAATGTTATGATGGCCAGCCTGTGGTATACCCTGAATGAACCAGAACTCTTCCTGTTGGAAGAGTGACATTTGCAGGTTCTTTGGTTCAGAGTTTACTAAAACGTAACCAATAGACTTCCCTTCAGATGGAGAAATGATTTCTTATTTTATTTTATTTTATTTTTTTTGAGACAGAGTTTTGTTCTTGTCGCCCAGGCTGGAGTGCAATGGCCCGATGTTGGCTCACTGCAATCTCCACCTCCTGGGTTCAAGAGAGTCTCCTGCTTCAATCTCCTGAGTAGCTGGGATTACGGCGCCCCCCACCACACCCAGCTAATTTTTGTATTTTCAGTAGAGTTGGGGTTATACCACATTGGCCAGGCTGGTCTTGAACTCTTGACTTCAGGTGATCCACTTGCCTCGGCCTCCCAAAATGCTGGGATTACAGGCATGAGCCAGCACGCCCCGCATGATTTTCTATTTCAAATATAAACAGGTTTGGTATGCTTCTTGGTATCTTTAACTCCACTAAATAAAATGCTACACAGAAACATCCTACATTGCAGCCCTGAAGATAATACTTTTCTTAATTTGTTTTTGCATTTTCCTTCATCTCCATGGCCAGCCTCATAGGTGCATAATATTTAATTTTACTTTTCACTAATAGTTACAAATATTACATTTCTTTGTCACTAAATACTTTTGAAATTATTCTGATGCTTATTTATGCAAACTTTATGAGGCTGAAAACCTTTTTCTGTGATTTTCTTTTGCAGGTGAGCATAGGCAATATTTTTGTATGCTGATAGCTATAATCAAAGCATAGGGGTTACTTAAATGAACAGGAGATGATCTATCACAAGAGAAATCAGACATTTAATGTGTATTTTGCTAATGGTTCTTCCCTATACGTTCATCGGCCTCCATTCACTTTTTTCCTCTAATAAATGTACTATATTGTTTTATAAATTTTCTTCTGAGTGTTAATATAAGAAGGAAGTTATTGCAACCCTCTACACAGAGACCTAATTGAATGAAGGACTTGATTAACATCACAGTTTTCCTATTGGTGGGTAGGTTTTCTAGCTGAATTATGCCAGCTCTTCCTCCTGTTCTTTTTTTTTTGTTTTTTTTTGAGACAGGGTCTCACTCTTTCACCCAGGCTGGAGTGCAAATGGTGTAATCTTGGCTCATTGCAACCTCTGCCTCTCAGGTTCAAGTGTGTCTCCTGCCTCAGCCTCTTGAGTAACTGGGACTACAGGTGTGTGCCACCATACCTGCCTATTTTTGGATTTTTTTTGTAGAGACAGGGTTTTGCCACGTTGGACAGCCTGATCCTGAACTCCTGATCTCAAGTGATCTGGCTGCCCACCTTGGCCTCCCGAAGTGCTAGGATTACAGCTGTGAGCCACCACACCTGGCCCTTCCTCCTGTTCTTGGCTCAAATCTCATCCAAAGGAAATTGGCACTCTCAATATCCTCTTACATTAATAATGAGTTTCATGTTCATAAGTATACACTCTGAAATGGTAAGTGAATATTCCCTTTGAAATGGGTCCCCTTGATGTCAACACAGGGAAATAAGGCAGAATGGCAAGACCAGGCCGTGAACTTACACTGCTCTGCAACCAAAATGGAAACTAAAGACCGTTGGTTTGGTCAGGCCGGCCATTAACCTACATGATCCTAAAAGCAGAGATACTTGTCCATTGGTGATATTTACCCTAAAGCACAGTGAAATTTAGTCTAAAACGTGATTTAATGTTTTGATTTTCCTATTCCGTAGTCTGATCTTGTAAGCATAGAGTTGGTGCTTTTTTACCCAGGTGAACACAAGATTTGAGAAAGCCTCTGGAAGGCGAGGGAATTGCTTTAAGCTATGCTGCACAGTTAGATGCTCTAAAACTGGTCTGCCTATGAAGTAAACACCTATGGTTGTCACACTCTTGAGAATGCAAATAGCTTCTGTGGAGATACATTAAATACAAATTTCCAAACTTATTGGCCAGCTAACATAGGAACTGTGTTAGATTTAAACACCAGGATTTTAGAATTTGAGTACTTTCTTTAATGGCGGCTCCAGCTGGTTGTCAATCCAGAGAAAAGAAGAAAGAAAGCTGAGTTTTGGGAGCTACCACTGTGTTATATCTTTACTATTTTATTTTATTTTGAGATAGAGTAGTAGTGCGATCTCAGCTCACTACAACCTTCACCTCCCAGTTTAAGCTATTTTCCTGCCTCAGTCTCCCTAGTAGCTGGGATTACAGGAATGTAGCACCATGGCTGGCTGATCTTTGTATTTTTAGTAGAGTCAGGGTTTCACCATGTTAGCCAGGCTGGTATTGAACTCCTGAGCTCAAGTGACACACCCACCTCGGCCTCCCAAAATGCTGGGATTACAGGTGTGAGCCATGGTAACTGGCCTGGGGTTAGGAATGTTTAAATATTGGGAAACTCACTAGTGATTTTCTTGGGGGGCAGATGGCTTCTTAGGTTACCAGTTCTGTAGAGTCTATGAAGGAGGACAAGTTGAGTAGTTGAAATATAGGTATAAAGAAATAAGACAAATAGTAGAGGGCAGATCTCTGGGTTACAGAACATGACCCAACATTTCCCTGCCTTAGCTTCATGTTTTCTCTGCAAAGTATCTCCTTCCATCTGTTAGGGAAGTTTTTTTCCCTAACCTCCATAGAAAACAATTGTTCTGTTAGAACTGGAGGGTGGTATTTGTGATATCTGTGATTTCAAGACAGTTCTTTGCCATTTTAATCTCTCTTTATCTCAGGTTAGACTTCTGTTTGCAATGATGATTTTCAAAAAAAAAAAAAAAGGTCCTGTCAAATGTTTCAAGTAGAACACAGCAACACACATTTGACAAGTTGTACCCCAACTTGTCAACAAGAGTGTAGGGACAGGCATGAAGGGAAGGTGCCATTGCCTGCCAATGTTTACCTTCATTGCTGCCCAACTCAGAACTCTTGTGACTAAAAATAGTACTTAACCTCAATGTTTTTCTGTCATTTTAGGATTTCACAGTGCCACAAGATGTTCCTGTAGTACAAAATTGAGAAGGGAATTGAAACAAGGGAAATTTTTACTGTTATGAAAGATAATAAATAGTGCTTGTTTTATTGTATGATTTTTATGATTTCTAATTATTTGAACTCTATGCAGTTCATATAGTCACAAGGACGATAATTATTTTTTCTTCCCTTTCCTTGGCCCAGCTTTTTGGGCCACTCTCACAGTGACTCGCAATGTACATTAAGTGGTTAATAAGGAAGGAGATGCCCAGATATTGGCTCCAGTTTTCCCAGTATCCACCAGTGACTGTGGACACTTTGGGTCATTCTCCGCAAAGAACACGAGTTATTTGTATTTTTATAGATTTGATCTATGTAGTTAATAAGACTGTGTAGCTCTTTGATGGTCTATGCTGAATTTTCATAGTTCATTCTTTTGTTTCTTCGAGACAGAGTTTTACTCTTGTTGCCCAGGCTGGAGTGCAATAAAGTGATTTTGGCTCACTGCTACCTCCTGCTCTCAGGTTTAAGTGAGTCTCCTGCCTCAACCTCCCAAGTAGCTGGGATTACAGACATGTGCCACCACACCCAGCTAATTTTGTGTTTTTAGTAGTGATGGAGTTTCGCCATGTTGCCCAGGCTGGTCTCGATCTCCTGGCCTCAGGTGATCCACTTGCCTTGGCCTTCAAAGTGCTGGGATTACAGGCGTATGTGACTGCACCCGGCCTCACAGTTCATTCCTAAAGTCTATAACCATTAGCGTTAAAACATAAATAATAGAAATTTAAGCATAAAATGTTTAATGAGTAAAAAAATTGGCCCAGAAGAGAAGTAAAAATCAATAGCTACTCATAAGGGTAGGTTTTCATATAGCTTGCATTAGGTATCATTGTTGTGTGTGTGTGTGTGTGCGCTGGAAGGAGTGTATTAATTTTGTGAGTGCTCCCATCTCCCATAACAAAAAACTTCAGACTGGGTAGGTTAAACAACAGTTTTTTTTTTTTTTCTCACAATTCTGGAGGCTAAATGTCTGAGATTAAGGTGTTGGCAGAGTTGGTTTCTTCTGAGGCCTCTCTCCTTGGCTTGCAGGTAGCTGTCTTCTCACTTCACTTGGTCTTTTCTCTGTAACTATTTGTGTCCAAGTCTCGTCTTATGAGGACAACAGTCATATTGGACTGGGATTCATTCTAATGACCTTGTTTTGATTCTTTCGCCTCTTTAAAAACCTTATCTCTAAATACACAGTCATATTCTAAGGTATTGGGGTTTAGGACTTTGGTATGTGAATTTTTTTGAAGGAGACACAATTTAGCTTATAACAGTAGGTATATGGCTTTAACAGCCTTCTTCAGGTTTATCTTATGAAGCATACATTTGACCCATGTTAAGGTTGATGAGTCTTTGTAATTTTATGTAGCCCTGCAACCATCATCACAGTCCCATTTTAGAACTACATGACGTTGTTCTGTCTCAAGGAGCACAGTGCTGTAATGGAAGTATTGGGTGACAACCTGGGTGTTATATTCTCAAATTACTTACTAAAATGTATATTTTAAGAATTGGTTAAAATGATTGCCTATTGATCTGTAAGTTTTCCTAATCAGTTATACTGATGTTAATACATTTTGCACTTAGCATCCTGCCTCTTTTTTTTTTTTTGCCATGGTTTCTCTTAAAACAATGAAAGTGCAGGCCCCAAATAAGCTATCTAGAAAGGAAAAGTGTTATAAGTTTTCATATGGAGGATTTAATCTGATTTTGAGAATTAGTTTGATAGAATGGAAAGGGCACTGGCCAGGCGCAGAGGCTCATGTCTGTAATCCCAGCTCTTTGGGAGGTTGAGGCAGGAAGATTGCTTGAGGCCAGGAGTTTGAGACCAGCCTGGGCAGCTTAGGGAGACCCTGTCTTTACAAAAAATAATTTAAAAATTAGCTGGGTATGGTGGTACATTCCTGCAGCTCTATCTACTTGGGCCACGAGTTTGGGAGACCTGGGTTTGGTCTGAGATTCGTGCTTTCCAAACTAATTCTCAATCTTCTTAACCAAATAAGACCCTGCAAGACTGTTAGGTGCATAATAAAGAATATTACCCAGGGAAAAATCCTTAAAAATTCTTTTTTAACATAAACAGAAGGTGGTATTACTTTTTGAAGAAAAATAAAATGGGGCCCCTGATTATAAATAATTAAAATGACTTTTCTGAGCTTTTAACAGTTCACCCAGTTACTTCAAAGAATAATTATTTGGCTAGAACCTTAAACTTTAAATTGCTCTATGATCTAATTATTAATGTGCCAAACAGCCTAAAGAAATTGGCTCAAAAAGACAAAGAGAGATTAAGGTAAATGTTAACTATTACAAAATCATGCTTCAAGTTTATGAACAGCAGTCAGAGTTCATCATACTTATAACTATCTCCTTAGATTGCATTTAAATACATTGGGAAAGCTGTTTGCAGTTTGAGGCTTCTTCTGCTTTTCCTCACAAGGGTCTCTCCTCAAAGAGTTATTTATTATTTGAAAGTAATGAGGATATGAGAAAAGAAAAGTCACCCCCACCACTCCACTCTATCACACACGTGAATTCAGATCATCTTGACTTCAGCCGAAATACCCTGGTGCTATAGTTACACTTTGGTCTGAATTGAAATATGTGTAGTGAGGTAGATTTACAGCAAATTGATTTATTATAAAATAATGCTTCCTCAAAACCCATAATTTTAATTGAGATTTTTAGTCCTTGGAGCAATGCACCAGCATAAAAGGGAGGCTCCTTCTTTGTAATCAAGAGATTTCTCTTTTTTTGAGATGGAGTGTCACTCTGTCACACAGGCTGAAGTGCAGTGGTGCCATCTCAGCTCACTGCAACCTCCACCTCCTGGGTTCAAGCAATTCATCTGCTTCAGCCTCCCAAGTAGCTGGGATTACAGGCACCTGCCATCACACCTAGCTAACTTTTGTATTTTTAGTAGAGACAGTGTTTCACCATGTTGGCCAGGCTAGTCTTGAACTCCTGACCTCAGGTGATCCACCTGCCTCGGCCTCCCAAAGTGCTGGGATTATAGGCATGAATCAACAGGCTTGACCAAGAGGTTTCTTGAGGCCGGGATTTGAACATAGAGAATGGATGTAAATATGTGGGAGCACTCTCAGGCAGATATTTCAGAAAATAATGTTATTACCATCTATGCTCACCCACTCTTTACCTCTCGTACAAGAGTTTACTGAGGGGAGTATATGTGAACCTCCATTTGTGGACTGATTGTGATGGTTAATACTGAGTGCAACTTGATTGGATTGAGAGATGCAAAGTATTGATCCTGGGTGTGCCTGTGAGGGTGTTGCCAAAGAAGAGTAACATTTGAGTCAGTGGCCTGGGAGAGGCAGCTGCCAGCGCAGTAGAAAAAAGCAGGCAGCAGGAGAAGGTGGGAGAGCACACTTGCTGAACCTTCTGACCTTCATCTTTCTCCCGTGCTGGATGCTTCCTGCATCATCAGACTCCAAGTTCTTCAGCTTTTGGACACTTGGACTTGTTTGCCAGAGGCTCTCGAGCCTTTGGCCACAGACTGAAGGCTGCACTGTTGTCTTCCCTAGTTTTGAGGTTTTGGGACTTAGACTGATCCAGCATGGTTTCCTTGCTATTCAACTTGCAGACTGCCTATCCTGGGACTTTACCTTGTGATTGTGTGAGTCAATTCTCCTTAATAAGCTCCCTTTCATATATCCATATATCCTGTTAGTTCTGTCCCTCTGGAGAACCCTGACTAATACACTAATGTTCTATCATTTGGAACTTCCAGCAAAATAAAGTACTGTTTAATTATATTTAGAACTTATGACTGACAATTCTTAGATTGAATCATTCAGACTTCTAAAGAACTGCTGTGTTCTTAAGAACATTAAGCCTTGTAATTTGTATCACAAAACAACTTTCTAAATAAATTTGCTCTTTTCAAATGGAAACCATTAGTAGTGCATTGAACCACATGTGGAAATAAATCAGATGGCAGAACATGCTGTTAGTTTCCCCAGAACGTTGATTTTAAATATTCTTTACAAACAGGTGTAGTTCAACATGCTTGCTTTTCCTTCATGGAAACTGAGGTCTAACCTGGCAATAGATTTCAATGTCTGGATGTACACGTAACACTTTCCGGAAAGCCACTGAAAATAGCTGCAGCCAAGAAAATCTTCAGATCCCAAGGCCACAGCTAAGATATAAAGCCAAGGAGGGGAGCCAGCTGCATGTTCTGCATTAGATGGAAATCTCAAGGGAAGGGCAAAATGTCTCTCCTACTGAACTCCACAGAGTATACTTTGCTCTCTAGGCAAAGGTGGGAGGGAAGGAGCCCTAGGGTTGTTTGAGATGCAACCATTAAAAAAAAATAACTGGGCAGGTGTGGTGGGTCTTGCCTATAATCCCAGTACTTTGGGATACCGAGTTGGATGGATTGTGTGAGCCTAGGAGGTCAAGGCTGCAGTGAGCCATGATTGCAACACTGCCCTCCAGCCTGGATGACAGAGTGAGACACTGTCTCAATAAAAATGATGATAATGATAATAATAATAATAACAACCTTAGGTGGAACTTGGAAGTGGTACCAAGGAAGCAAGTGCCTTTGAGTATCTAAGGTAACTATAAAATCTCTCCCTGAAACTCCTAGCAAGCCATGAGATTGATAACATTGATCCAGGCTCAGACTAACGTCTGTTAGTAAAAACTATTTTCTTTTTATTTCTTCTTCCTCTTCCTCTTCCTTTTCTTCTTCCTCTCCTTCTCCTTCTCTCGTCGTCGTCGTCTTCTTCTTCTTCTTCTTCTTCTTCTTCTTCTATTATTATTATTATTATTATTATTATTATTATTATTTGAGACAGAGTCTTGCTATGTTGCCCAGGCTAGAGTGCAGTGGCGCAGGAATAGCTCACGGCAGCCTCAACCTCTTGGGCTAAAGCCATCCTCCCACCTCAGCCTTCCAAATAGCTGGGATTACAGGGGCAAGCTACCACATCCAGCTAATTTTTAAAATGTTTGTGTAGAGACAAGGGTCTCACTATGCTGTCCAGTTTGGTCTCAAACTCCTAAACTCAAGTGATCCTTTCACCTTGAACTCCCCAAGTGCTGGTATTACAGGCATGAGCCACCATGCCTGGCCTCCTTATGTTCTTTTAAAACAGGAGTGAATAAAGCTCTGACATTTTTCCAAGCCTAAATTTCCCTCATTGATTCTTTTGTTCAAAATGTTTCCAAGAGAGTCATCTCTCTAAATTGTTTCCTGATTACTGAAACGGTGAAAGAGATTTGGAGAAGTGTTAAGCGATCAGTTTAAATCCCAAGCAGTGCAACATAAGCTGCTGGATTTGCTAATAATCACTCTAAATAGTGTTTCTTGTAAGCATTGGCAGTGAACATGAGAAACTCGCTTTATTCATTTTATCTGATTACAGAGAAGATGAAATTTCACATAAGTGTACCATAAGAAGCTGCCCACTTTTCTCCTGTATTCAGATGGTTTCCACAATTCCATTCTTGTTCTTAGGGAATCAGTCCTTCCCTTGGTAGATGGAAGATACTTTCTGTTTAGCAGAGGACTGGGCCCATTTTTTCCTTAAGGGATGTTTCTGTTTAGCAGAGGGCTGGGCCCATCTTTTCCTTAAGGGCTGTCAGTTTCTGTGCCATTGCTGCTGGTGAAAGCTTCTGGGACATCTCTGTGGATGGAATAACCCAATGCAGAAAATGGCTCAGAAAATGGTCTTTGAGGAAGATCCATGGGGAAGAGGGAAAAGGTAAGAAAATGCGCATCTTCTAATAACCTTCAGTAAAAGCAATGGGGTAAACTACTATAAATCAATTTGAAAGGAATACATTAAAGACTGATGTTCCAAATCAAATTGATGCTCAGTTTGTGCACGTAAAAAACTTGTATGCTAAAGAAGGGAACAGATTTCTAAATATTACTTGCCAATGTCAATGTGTACTTGCATTTTTACTCAGTAAATGTTCATTATTGTCAAATATATCCCCAGAATCCTTTTAATTTTTAGAAATATAAAAGTGAATAAGACATGGTCTTTGCTAAGATGAGAACACAAATTAGTGATGGATATTTTAGTAGTTGTTAAAAAATGTTGTTTTGGAAATGTGCTCATGTAGAGCAAACACAAGTTATATATATGAATTAGATCTAAGGCTTTTAGTGCCCTTTAGTGAAACATTAAGACAAATTTCTCTCTTTTTCTCTCTGTACAAAATAATATTAATCTGTTAATCTGTAATACTCTGATATCAACTGTGTAACAAGATTGATATATAAAAATATATCAATGAAAATATGATATATTTTTCCATTTTAGTGGTAGCTGACAAAAATAACCTTTAAAAGATTTATTATGACTCACTGATTTGAGCTGGGTATATACCAATGAGCACTTGACTAAATATTAAGTTAGTCTGAAAAGAAACTTGTTGAAAGACTTAATATCTTTTGCAATAACTGCTTTACACTTGGTAACTCTATGCTGTAATGAATATCATACTTGTATCTCCTTTGTAAATATTTACTTGTTTGAATAAAAGGAATAGAAAAAAATTAGTTGAGCAGGCACTGTGGCTCATGCCTGTAATTCCAGCACTTGGAAGGCCAAGATGGGTGGATCACTTGAGGTCAGGAGTTCAAGACCAGCCTAGCCAATATGGTGAAACCCCATCTCTACTAAAAATACAAAAATTTGCTGGGCATGTGGTAGCATGTGCCTGTAATCCCAGCTACTCAGGAGGCTGAGGCAGAAGAACCACTTGAACCCAGGAGGCAGAGGTTGCAGTGAGCCAACGTCACATGCCACTACATTCCAGCCTGGACAAGAGAGCCAGATTCTGTCTCAAAAAAAAAAAAAAAAAAAAAAAAGAAAAAAAGAAAAAAGAAAAGAAAAGAAAAGAAAAGAAAAGTCTGGGCACAGTGGCTCATGGATGTAATCTCAGCATTTTGGGAGGCTGAGGTGGGTGGATCACCTGAGGTCAGGAGTTTGAGCCCAGCCTGGCCAACATGGTGAAACTCTGTCTCTACTAAAAATACAAAAATTAGCCAGGCTTGGTGGCGGGTGCCTGTAATCCCAGCTACTTGGGAAGCGGAGCCAGGAGAATCGCTGGAACCTGGGAGGCGGAGGTTGCAGTGAGCCAAGTTTACGACATTGAACTCCAGCCTGGGTAACGAGAACGAAACCCTGTCTCAAAGAAAAAAAGAAAGAAAGAAAAGAATTACTCATTCTTATACTAAGAACAAGGAAGTTTAAGAACATAAATTATTTGGTGGTACTGACAATGACAGACTTCAACTTTTGACATCAATCCTGAATATTCAGGTTGGGCTGAGCTGCTGCAGAAAGGACCGCAGGGGCACCAAATCCCCTACGTAACAAACTCAGGGCAGTATTTGTGTGATGAGTTTAGTATTCCACTCTTTAGATGTAGAAATAGAGCTACAGAGAATCCTTTAGATTGAATACAAGCTCAGAGAAATGATTAAAATTCTTGAGACTTAACATGCTGTTCTGGCCCCTAGGTCTGGTTTTCCCCTAAATTAGATCATAGAACATCACTTTGGCCAGAAGAAAAATTCAATTCTTTAGTTTTAAAGCTTAACCCCCATCCCCAAAATGCACAGAAGTCAGATCCCACAACGTCAAAATATCTTGTGTCAAGGGAAAAATATGTTTAAAAGATTTTCTCCAGATATTATTACTAAGTTTATTGAATTTAAGGTGTAGTAGAATCACTAGCTGTAGAGCTAAAACGTGTAGTATTTAAAAGTAAAAGTTAATTTTTGTTAGTTCATATTCCAGCTAAAAAGACTCTTAATAGTAATTTACAGTATATCATAAAAGACTGTATCAAGTGTCAAACTAGAATGGTCACTCAGTAGAGGAGATGTTTTAAAAATAAAAACTTATCTATGCAATTCTGCTGAACAAGACCTTCCTGAGACACACACTCCTTCATCTTTTGTGTTACCATTAAGGCCAACATGGACAAATTTCCAAAGTGTTCTACAACGCATCTTCTCAGACTGCACTCAAATAGGTCAGAAGGACAAAATTCTTCAATGATGACATTCGTTTCCTGCTTTGATGACAGGAAGTACAGATGTCAAGCAAATAACCACATTTATACTGTAAGCCTACATGTCGTTTAGTGTTTTGAGAAACAAAGCATATTCAATTCAGAGCAAAGGCATTTGTTATGACAATTAGTCATAGAGAGCTTACCTTGGCAATTTCTGCTGTCTAAAAAAGTGCCTTCAGCTTTTAATCCATGGTATTTCGATGGCTCCAATTTTGTCTGTACTAAAATTACTTTCACATTTCTTAGGGGTTTGAATGTAACCTCCTACATAAATTTCTTGGTGTCCAGAGATACCATGCCATGGAAAGAGAGGCAGACCTATTATTTTTTAATGTTTGAATTTTAAAATATATTTTGTAATTTTTGTGGATACATAGTAGATGTATATATTTATGGGATACATAAGATGCTTTGATACAGGCATGCAACATGAAATAGCACATCATGAAGAATGGGG
This sequence comes from Plecturocebus donacophilus, assembly GCA_004027715.1. Classification (NCBI taxonomy): domain Eukaryota; kingdom Metazoa; phylum Chordata; class Mammalia; order Primates; family Pitheciidae; genus Plecturocebus; species Plecturocebus donacophilus. Next base: position 52,357 of record PVKP010007437.1, read on the forward strand.
TATTCATCCCCCTCTCAAGCATTTATGCTTTGAGTTATAAACAAGTCAATTACATGAAGTTATTTTATTAATTATTATTATTATTGTTATTATTTGAAACAGGGCCTCATTCTGTTGCCCAAGCTGGAGTGCTGTGGGGCAATCATGGCTCACTGCAGCCTTGACTTCCCTGGGCTCAGGTGATCCTCCCACCTCAGCCTCCTGAGTAGCTGGGACTACAGGTGCATGCCACCATGCCTGGCTATTTCTTTTGCATTCTTTGTAGAGATGAGGTTTTGCCATGTTACCCAGGCTGGTCTCAAACTCCTGGGATCAAGCAATCCACTTGCCTTAGCCTCCCAAAGTGCTAGGATTACAAGCATGAGCCACTGTGCCTGGCCCTGTTATTTAAAAATATATAATTAAGTTATTATTGACTACAGTCACCCTATTGTGCTGTCAAATAATAAACGTTATTTCTAAAAGAATAATGGGAACATGGATGACAAAATATTTTGTCATTTTATTTTGACCTCTGGGAAGTGCAGCGTGGATGCCAGAATATTGGCATTTCAGAGACATTTAAATGGCTTATAGAATCAGAGGCAGAATCTATAAACCCAAATTTTTGTGCATTCAAGTTATGTTCTTCTATATTTTTAAAATATCGAAATATTTTAAAAATATAGAAGAGGATTGCATTTATTTACTTCATAAATAACTATTGAGAGTTTACTACATGTCAGCAACTGATCTGTATGTTTGGGATACATCAGAGAACCACGTAGACAAAAATCCATGGATTTCTGGAAAATATATTCTAGCAGAGTAGGCAGGTAATGAAGAACAGTCTCAGAGATAGTCTTGGCTAGATGACAGACCATGGTACCTAGTACTGAAGCACTGGGAATCGGATGTGGATGGTCCCGTACGCCAATGGGCAGGAAGACAGAAGTTGTGGGTATAGATGCTAGTGGGTGGTGGGTGTGGTAGGGAGGCTCAGGACCCTCTGATGGCATTATTGTGCCCTGGGAAGTAAGAAGCAAGGTCGCAAGCAGAAAGCAAAGATAGCAGAGGAAGTGGTGGATATTTGAGGAAAGAAGCTGAAGGTGTAAAAAATGTATTTATTTAGAATAGAAAATGATGTAACAGATACCTATGCACAACCCTAAGTTTAAACAGATAACATTTTGCCATATTTTGTCTAGATTTTTAAAAACACACTTAATGTTAGCCAAAAGGCCAAGAAATGATAGTTTTTAAAATAGTTACAGAGATACTCAAAGTAACTCTCCGTTGATCATTTACCTTTTCATCTTCTCAAAGATAGCCACTCTCTCAAAACTGGTGTATACCATACTTATGCATGAGTTCAAATTGGGACTGTTTAAGTTGGATTTGAAACTGCTTATTTCTCTGAGAAACTGCATTCAACAGGCTCCCCTCTACCTAGTACATTTTATTGCTTTGCTTTTTCAAATTGTGGCAAAACAATATTTGTAATTTTATTTTTATTTTTTATTGTAAATTGAATGTTCTTCATTGTATATATTTATGGGAGACAAAGTGATGTTATAACTCATGAATACAATGTGGAATAATTAAATGAAGCTAGTTAACATATCCATCACCTCAACAACGTAACTTTTTTTTGTGGTAAGAACATTTGAAATTTACTCTTAGCAATTTTGAAATGTACGATACTCTATTATTAATGGTATTCACCACATCGTGCAATAGAACTAAAAAAAAAATCGCACACCATGTTTCTTTTCTGAGATTCTGTACGCTTGCCCATCACCTGCCAACTCACCTCATCTTCAGCCTCTGCTTCTCTGGGTTCAATTGTTTTCGATTCCACATGTAAGCGAGAACATATGGTATTCATTTTTCTGTGCCTGGCTTATTTTACTTAGCATAATGTTCTCCAGTTCCATCCATGTTGTTATCAATGATAGAATTTCCTTCTTTTTTAAGGCTGAATAATATTTCATTGTGCATATGGAGCGTATTTTAAAATCCATTCTTCTGTTGATTCATGGGCATTTCAGTTGATTTCATATCTTGGCTATTGTGAACACAGCTTCAATGAACGAGGGCATGCAGACATCTCTTGGACAAACTGATCACAACTCTTTTGGATAAATATCCAGAAGTGGGATTGCTGGATCGATATTTGTCATTTTAACCATTTGTAAGTACAATTCAGTGGTCTTATGTGCATTCATAATTTATGTAACTGTCACCACTGTCTATATGCAGGACTTTTTAATTATCCCTAATATAAACTCAGTACCCATTAAACCATAACTCTTCTTTCTCCATCCTCCCCAAGCCCTAAATAGTCACTATTTTACTTTCTGTCTCTATAAATTTGCTTATCATAGGTACATCATGTAAATGGAATTATAAAATATTTGTTCTTCTGTCCTGGCTTATTTCACTTAGCATAATATTTTTAAGGTTCATCCATGTTGTAGTATGTATCAAAATTTCATTACATTTTATGGGTGAATAACATTTATAGGAGGCTTTTAGTGTCATAAAAACTATAACCATCATAGTCTGGTCTAGTACATAGTCTAGCACAGGGCGGCTAAGGACTGCAAAATCATGGTGATGCTTTCCGTCTTCCTTGTCGGTATATCCCATTGTCTTTAGCACAAAATTGCTCTTCATAAATCCTTTTTGAGCTGTTTCACTGACATTACCTCGAAGCCATACAGGCAGGATCTTGTTCACTCGCAAGATATGAAGACCTTGGAAGGCTGCCAGGCTTCCAGCTCTGAGGCCCTGCTTGCTGCAAATTATCTCTGCTGGGCTGAGCAGGGCAGGTGCAGAGGAAAAGGGCAACTGTAGATCAACAGCAGCTGCTGCCTGCTGACCGGAAATAGGGCCGGCACAAGCAGGGGGTCCAGAAGAAACATCTTGGGTAATGGTTTCCATAGTTTCCCTCCTTGGGAGGAAATAAATGGCAGAGTCACAAAAAGAGAGACCATGAATTACAGGAATTGTACTCTGCACAGCTTTGCATTCCGGAGCTTAAGAAAATGACTTTTTGAAGTTTTAATGCCTTAGATTTGGCATTCCTAAAGGTTGAAGGCATTTGGTCATTTTTTTAATCTTAAATATCATGTTTTAGAAGAGATATTATCTTTTTCAAATATCCTTTCTTAAAAGAATTAATGCCTGAAAACTATTTTCTAAAATTCTTACAATGAGCAGTATTTCTTCCTTTTTTTTTCTGAGATGGAGTTTCTCTCTGTCGCCCAGGCTGCAATGGTGCCATCTCGGCTCACTGTAGCCTCCGCCTCCCAGGTTCAAGCAAATCTCTCACCTCAACCTCCCAAGTAGCTGGGATTATAGGGGCACCAACACATCTGGCTAATTTTTGTACTTCTAGTAGAGATGGCGTTTCACCACGTTGGCCAGGCTGGTCCCGAACTCCTGACCAGGTGATCCACCCTCCTCAGCCTCCCAAAGTGCTGGGATTACAGGCATGAGCCACTGCGCCTGGCCTGAGTAGTGTTTTTTTTTTTTTTTTTTTTTAATGAGAAAAGTGTCAATTAAAAAAACTCACTTTTGTTCTTGTTAGAATTTAAAGTTTCTTATACTTTCTATATCAGAGCCTTTCCTAATTTTTCTGTAGTGTATCACTAATATCAACAACAGAAGGAAACATTTTTTGAAATCTTAGCATATGCCAGTATCCAAAGTAGGCATTTTATATACTCCTTACTAAATACTTGTAACGATATGATAAAGTAGGTGTTACCATATTCATTATTCTCATCTTTGAAATGAGGAAACTGAGGCTTAGCATAGGTGATAAAATACATAGCAACACCATGAGTCAAACCGAGCTTGGCCAAATGTCAGGGACCTTCTTCTTAGTCACCGTACGCATCAGGTTATTAGATGAAGTTCAAGAACCAAGGTTGCCTCGAAACCATCTGATTAAGCCCCTTTGTTTCAAATATGGACGGTGAGGCCCAGCGTGGTCTCAGCCTCCTCTGTACCTGTTGAGTGGGGTAGCTGCAGTGTGGGAGCCAGCGGGGGTCTCCCAACAGAAGACCCCTGTGCTTTCCTACAAGAGGGCTTGCATTTTCTTGTAACTGCTTTATAGCCAATGGCTTCAAAAAGAAAACTTGTAAATAGTAAAACATGAAACAATACATTGAAGAGGAGTGATTTGGGAGGTGTTATCTTCATGACTTTCCTACAAAGTGAAAAACGGGCTTATTAGTGTTGGCTCACTTCACAACCACATTCAGTGAGAAGAGTTTTTTTCTTCATTAATGACATTCTCTATTTATATCCTATAGCATTTGTATACTATGCATTTTCAGAAACGGCTAGAAATTCCTTTGGAAACAAAACTAAAAGGTAAAATTAAAAATACGTATTTCTGCTAAGTATGGACTTCATAAAAGATTCGTAAATGTTTATTTCTGAAGCTGATGCCCTCCATCTCTGTATGCCAAGGTAACTTCGCATAACCTCGTGTAACACTTACACTGCCTTGTCCTGTCCGAAGCCCAGCTCTTTTTCTGCAAGAATATTTCCTCTTTGCCTATTCTGTCATTTAGGTTTGAGGAAAATTCTGACTATTTTTATATTTCACTTCCATCACTTCTAAATGCATCTTCTTCTAAATATGTCTTCTAAATATTTTGGAAGGCATCGCTGGCTTTTTAAATTTTTCTCTTATGCCAGTTTTGTTTGGGTCTTCTTTATTTCTCTGTTTGATAATAACAATAGATTCTTTTGATTTTAAATTGTACAGTCCAGTAGCTTACAATTTAAAATTGTACAGCCCAGTAGTTTTAGTAGATGAACAGAGTTGTGATCACTGTCCTCGCTATTGAGTTCCAGAACATTTTCATCACTCAGAAAGAAACTTCATACCCGTTAACGGTTACCCTCAAGTCCTCTCTTTCCCCATCCCCTGGCAACTGGGAATCTACTTTCTGTACCTACAGATTTGCCTATTCTAGGCATTCTGTATAAATGTCATCATGTAAGATGTAGCCTTCTGTGACTAGTTTCTTTCACTTAGCATCATGTTTTTCAGATTCCCTCATGTCGTGATATGCCTTAACTTTATTTTATGACTGGATAGTATTCCATTGTATGAGTATACCACATTTCTTTATTCATTCTTCGGTTGATGGACAGTTGGGACTGGTTTCTTTGTTAATAAACTCTCCTGCCTGCTTAATTTTCTCACTCCAATGCATAATCTGCTAAATGCCCGGAATTATCTTCTCAAAGAGTTCTGATCACAGCACCCTGTTTACGAAACCTGTGCAGGTTCCCCAGTGGCTCAGCCACAGAATGAAGCCTTGTGCCCATCCCCCACTTCAGTCTCATTGCCTGTTCTTTCCAGACGCCCCATGTGCATGAACTCCTCCGCCACACACCTTCCTTGCTTGGGGCCTCTGCCCTTATTAGAATACCCTCTGCCCTCTCCAAGTGGTTAATTCCTTCTGGCCTTCCCTGAGAAGCCTTCCCCAACGCCTGCTGGGAGAAAGCATCATGCCTCAGCACTTTCTAAGTTTCCTTTAATGGAAATATTTACAATTCTACGTGGTAATTCTTTACCCTTTAATTGTCACTCTACATAGAGTGTGAGCCCTTTGAGGAAAATGCATGCTTCTTATTGATCTTCTATTTCTCCGTGTCTTTTCTGTGACCAACCCAAAGCAGTTGTCTAATCAGTGGTGATTTAATTAATGTGCACACCTGTGCTTCACCTTGACTTTGAAATGTTTATGGAACAATTTAATGTTCCTGGCACTCAGTTTCTTTACCGGGAAAATGGAGCCGGCAACTGTGAGCCAGGTGCTCCTGCGGCCCCAGGACAGAAGGCAGAAATGCATTGCCTCTTGCTCTGCTGCTGCCCCAACTTCCAGATGAGAACATGTTTTTGCAAACTTTATCTTCTTTTGATCTCACATTGTCTGTGTATCTGGCAACTATTGTCCTCAGTTGAAAACAATTTGAAAGTGAGACCTTGCCTGTTTGAGGTCACACGTGCAGAATAAGATCTGTCCCGTTTAAGCCACATTCCTAAGGAAGGAAGCGATCCTGAAAGAACAGAAATCATGCACTGGATAATGTAGCTCCTGAGGGGAAACGGTAGTTCTGTGTAGGTTGTGTTTCCACAAAGGAGGAACTCTTTTTTCCCCCAGTTCTTTTTTCCTTTCAGTATACATGCATGTTGATATAAACATTCTATGAGAAAGACAATGCAATAGGCCTGGATTTTCATGTTTTGATTTTTATGTTTTGAGATAGAGTTTCCCTCTGTTGATCACTATCTCAGCTCACTGCAACCTCACTGCAACCTCTCAGGTTCAAGCGATTCTCCTGCCTCAGCCTCCTGAGTAGCTGAGATTACAGGTGTGTGCCACCAAGCTCAGCTAATTTTTGTGTTTTTAGTAGAGAAATGGTTTCATTATGTTGGCCAGGTTGGTCTTGAACTTCTGACCTCACAGGACCCGGCCTTGGCCTCTCAAAGTGCTGAAATTACAGGCATGAGTGAGCCACTGCACCTGACTGGGTCTGAATGTTCAATTCTCTTACTGTCCTTGCTCCAGAGTGATCGACCCCAAACCTGTGAGTCGAGAGAGGATACAACAAGCAGCTGAGGGCTTCTGGGCTTACAAGAATCAGAGAAGACAGAACAGGGAGTCCAAGTCAGGATTGTGGACATCATTTTTAGGGCCCAGTGCAAAGTAAAATGTGAGATTCCCTGTTCAGAAAGCCTTAAGAATCTCAAGACAGTGACAGTAGAGCATTAAACCAAGTAAGGGACTCTCTTCTAACATGGGTGGAGGGAATCCTTCCTGTACAGGTCACATGCCTATGAAGCTGGCCTGGTCAGAGCTGTATAGTCATCCTTCGGTGTAAGTGGGAGAATGATTTCAGGACCCTTCATCTCATATCAAAATCTGAGAATGTTCAAGTCCCTGACATAAAATGGCAGAGTATTTGCATATAACTTACACACATCCTTCTGTATACTTTAAATCACCTCTGGATTCCTTATAATACCCAATACAATGTAAATACCATGTAAATAGTTGTTATACTCCATTGTTTAAAAAATAATGACAAGGAAAAAAGTCTGTACCTGTCGATACAGATAAAACCATCCATTATGTTTTTACGAAAACAGTTTTGATCTTCAGTTGGTTAAATCCATGGATGTAGAACCTACAGATATAGAAGGCCAATGTATATTCAAATATACTTTGTTCTTAGAGTTACAGAGAAAACGAAAACACTAACGTCAACATTAAGGAATACAGACCAAAACCATTTCTCTTAAAATTCCTTTTTTCCCCCTATAATCTAGCTTATATAATAATTGTACTTTCTATATTCCAGGCACAATTATAAGTGTTTTACAAATTCTGACTCATGTTTTTCTTCTTGAGAACTCTATGAGATAGAGAGAACTTTACGGGTACTATTATAACACCCATTTTACAGCTGAGGAAACTGGGGCATGGGAATTCATGTCAATAGCTCCAGAATCTACGGAACTTAGCCAGTCTGGCTAAGAGGCTTTTAATCACTATATACGCTGCCTCTCTGAAATAAAAATAAGACATAATTACTTTAGTATATGACTCTGTTCCTGACATATTTTTGGCAAATGGTAGTTTTGAAGAGTATCTTCTTTTTTAAACCTCAAAGAGAGAGGATTTAATTAATTACAGGTATCTGTAGAGAACTCCATGAATCCTTCAGGTTCCTGAGACCCAACCTGTCTATGTAGGATCCTATCTGAATTGTTACATCATCTCACTTTTTAGCTCACTGATTCAGTCACAACTATTCAAAATCACATCTGAGAAAGAAGAAATATACAGAAATGCAGCCCTAAAGGAACTTCAGAAACTATCACTACCCGCCCCCACCTCCAATAACAAAGTAGCTTTTAAGAAAAGCGGATAAGCCCTTGAGCAAACAAACACAGGGCACTTAAGGTAGCTTCTGAGAATACCTCTAGACTCACTGCCCAGGGAAACAACTAGCATTTTTGAATTTGAAGAAGTTAAATTGGATCTTGTACTATAAAAGAGAGTAAACTACAAAATGAATCTTATAAAGCATTTTATTAAAGTGTTAAATACAAAGTTATGGTAGGTATGTAATAACTTTAATTATATGGAAGCTTCATATGTTCATTCCCATTTACCTTTCATGAGATGTTTGATAAACGTATTGTTTCTTTTTCTTTTTTGAGACAGGGTCCCACTCTGTTGACCACATTAGATTGGAGTGGCATGATCACAGGTCACTGCAGCTTCAAACTTCTGGGCTCAAGTGATCCTTCTACCTCAGCCTCCTGAGTAGCTGGGACCACAGGTGCATGCCACTGAACCCAGCTAATTAAAAATTTTTTTTGTAGATATGGGAGGGTCTTACCATGTTGCCCAGGCTGGTCTTGAACTCCTGTGCTCAAGGAATCCTCCCTCTTTGCCTCCCAAAGCGTTGAGATTGCAGATGTGAGCCATCACGCCTGGCCTGTTTCTGTATTTTATTTGCCTCTCTGTGCACTTGAGCTTCTGGAATGAAAATTAGGAGTGTGGTTTTTAACCTCACTGAAGACATTCTTTTTTTTTTTTTTTTTAAGGAATCTGAACTGATCCAAACCAAAGGATATAAATATATGGAAGAATATTTTAAAAAAATCCTTACTATATTAATATAATTTTTATTTTCCTAAAAAGTATCTACTTCAAAGTTATTTATTTAAAAATGCTGAAAGGGTATGGGTGCCTGTAATCCTGGCACTTTGGGAGGCCGAGGTGGGAGAATCACTTGAGGTCAGGAGTTTGAGACCAGCCTGGCCAACATGGTAAAACCCCATCTCTACTAAAAATACAAAAATTAGCCAAGCATGGTGGCGTGTGCCTGTAATCCTAGCTACTTGGGAGGCTGAGGCAGGAGACTCACTTGAACCCAGGAGTGGAGGTTGCAGTGAGCCGAGATTGCACCACTGTACTCCAGCCAGGGCAAGAGAGCAAGACTCTTTCTCTTAAAAAAAAAAAAAAAAAAAAAGCCGAAAGGAAGGAAAGAACCTACTGAACCTACTACAAGAACATTTGAAACATGCCAGTTTTCCCGTCCCATTTAGTCACCTCCAACTGTTGGATGACAAATGGCTTCCGGCTGTATTGCCTGCTTTCCAACTCTCCCATCTCCTTTCCCCTCTTTTCTCACCGCTTTCCCCTTCTCGCCACCTCCCAGTTTATTATTACTGAGACACTGCTGCATTCTGCAACACTGCAAACCACATTTCCCCGGTTCTGTGACTGCCTGTTAAATCGCTCCCACCTCTCCAGCAGTGCTTTTGCCACTGTTCTCCAGTGATCTCTTGGTTTGATTGTGTCAGCTGTTGTTTTCTGGGAGGTCTCACGAGTGCAGTAAATAGTCTCTGACCCTCTCGTGTTTGGGAGCCTTATTTGAACAACTTCCTGAGTGTAACGGGCTCGTGATGAGTTTTCCTAGGCGTTGCTTCGGACTTGGGCCTTCGTGATCTTCATCAGGAGGCGCTGCTCCCGTTGGCTTGCTTTCTGTCCTCCACTGGTCGCTGGTCGGCTCCGGGGTTGTGCTGGTTATTTGTTTGTTCTCAGGTACATTTTTCTCTCTTCTGTTCCCTTCTCAGCAATGCAGCAAGTTCCTTCAGCTCTCTTGCCTTCTTGTTTCCACGTAAGTTCTGCCAGTGTAAGACTAGAGAAGAGCTGGGAAAAGCCTGGTCTCTCCCTCAGCTGGAATCTGGGGAAGTGGCTTTGCCTTTTTCCCCCAGCAGCTCCCTCTACACTGTCCCTCCCTCTTTCCCCCACCTTTCCTCTCCTTGGGTTTTACTCTCACCCAGCTTCAAATTCCCTCCTTTCTAAACAAACTACGGTGACTTCCATTTTCTGAGCAGACCCTGACTCGTTCAGGGGTGATTAGGAGATGTGCTAATCTACACCAAAATTTTCCATGCTCCTTTCTCTCTGGCCATCACTTTTCCGAGACTGTAGAACAAGGATGTGGACCTTTCATTGTTTTGATTTTTGTGAATAAATATTTTGGCTCTTTAAAAACTTCTGTTAAGCATGAGAGAAAATTTCATCTGCTATTGTCTCCTGCACTTCCATTATCAGTGTTTTATTTTATTTTACTTTGTTTTTAATTATAAATCAAAGTTTAATTTTAATTGTAAATCAAACTTTATTTTTAATTGTAAATTGTCAACTTATAATTGTATAAATTTATGGGGTACAAAGTGATGTTATCATTTATAAATACAACATGAAATAATTGCTCTTAGCAATTTTGAAAGCTACAATGATCTCATATAAATATATTCACCGTGCTGTGCAATAGAACTAAAAAACACATACGTCTTTTGTGAAACTGAGACTCTGTACCCTTTGACTATGACTACCCCAGACCTTCATGGAGCGGGGAGATCCCATAAGGGCCGGGGCAGGAGCCAGAGGCTCAGCCTATTTCCATGTAAATAGTGAGGAAGAAAGGAACTGGAAATATAACCGTAGCAGTTATCAGTTATTCATAGGTGACTTTAGTTACTCACCGGCATCTTAACTCTTTCACTAATGCGTGTCAGGTGGGAAGTGTGAACCTGCGGCCACACTGAAATGAATGACCCTGGCGACAGGTCGAGCCCTCTGTCCCGCGGAGGCGCCGCTGGGGGGCGCCCTGGCTGAGCGGCTGCGCTGTCTCCTTCCTCGGAGGAGTTAGGCGGGAACTCCGCCCCTCTGGGGTCTCGCCGAGGCCTGAGGCGGTCAGGTGGGCGCGCAGACATCGGGGCCGGATCGTCTCCGTGTGACGCGGTGCGCGGTGGCCGCGTTCCATGCCAGCCTCGTGATCCGCTTCTGCACCTGGTTCCTTTGCTCTTGTAAGAATTGATCAGTGACAGCGATGGCCATCTTGACGTCTTTGTTCTTTCCTGACACGTACGGAAAAGTGCTCCTGGGCTGCCTGAGAGTCTGGGGCCGCTCCCCGTCCCCGACCACCGAGGCCACGCCCTACTGACCCTGCCCCCAGATTGGCCCCGCGTCCCCAGCTTTGGTACTCAGTGAGTCAGTGTGCGGACGCTCGGGGCCACTGCAGGACTCCGAGACTTGGTTGGCAGTGGACCCCCGGGCCCAAACTCTCCTCTCTCTATCCCTGTGTCTTGTGCCTTTTATTTCCACAGTTTCTCACCTCCACAGCAGCGGGGAGGGGCTCACAGAGCCCTGCAGGGCTGGACCCTCCACCTTCCTCCGTCTCTTCTCAGCTTCCCTCCACCAGTCTCAACAAGGGTGAGGCTATTATTTATAAATGCTCTCGTCAGAACTGCATCTTTGCAAAATACCTGTTTTTCTCATAACAAGTGTATAAAGAGAGAAACCCATCTGCCCAGTGACCAGCTTCTAACTAGAATAATCCATCCTGATTTTTTTACAGCTTCCTGGGTTTCAGACACATAGGCCAAAGGCCTCTTCATCTTGAACTCATTCTATTTCTTTTTTTTTTTTTTTTTTTTTGACTTGTCAGACTCCTTTCAGGAAAGTCAAACGACTCTTGGGAGCAATAGCTGTTTATTTATTTATTCTTTTTTTTTTTGAGACTGAGTAAGAGCTCTGTCCTCAGGCTGGAGTACAGTGGCGTCATCTTGGCTCACTGCAACCTCTGCCTCTCGGGTTCAAGAGATTCTCCTGCCTCAGCCTCCCGAGTAGCTGGGACTGCAGGAGCCCACCACCATGCCCGACTAACTTCTGTATTTAATTAGAGACAGGGGTTTCACCATGTTGGCCAGGATGGTCTCTATCTCTTGACTTCATGATCTGCCCTCCTCAGCCTCCCAAAGTGCTGGGATTACAGGCGTGACCCACCATTCCTGGCTTTTCTTCTTTGTTAATTGGAAAAGTTCAAAGGAAAAAAAAAATGTAACAAGCATTTGCACCCACAAGAACATATTAAACTGTTATCTCTCATAAAATTAAGAAACATTTCTGATAAAGTTGCCTTGATCTTCTCTCTGATCCTCTTCCCTTTATTTCTTCCCATAGGTCCACACAGTGATGAGGGAGCATTCTTTTTTTTTTTTTTGAGACGAAGTCTCATTCTGTCACCCAGGCTGGAGTGCAGTGACATGATCTTGGCTCACTGCAACCTCTGCCTTCCAGGTTCAGGCAATTCTCCTGCCTCAGCCTCCCGAGTAGCTGGGATTACAGATGTGTGCCACCACGGTGGGCATTCTTCTATGTCTGTTTATGCTTTAAATTCTGGTAAAAATTAAAAACATGTATTTTTAATAAATAGCATATTTATTGCTATTTATTAAATTTATTAGCAATATTGCTAATATTGCTTGCATGTGTTTATAAGTTTACAAAAGTGGTATTGTGTCTTGCAAAGATCAGATCGATTTGATCTTTGGGAATAAGGAAGAATGAAATTTCCTGAAGTTACAAGCTCTGTTTTAGAAACTGTTTCCTTGAGCAAATTTTAATCTCTGGAGTAATTAGAGCAACAAATCTTCACTGCAGACAAGAAGTCTTGAAATGAGCCTTTTTTTTGCCTTAGTGACTTTATGAGATTCTCTTAGAAAATGACACCAGCTTGGGATTATCTCTTACCTAAGATCTATAAACTTGAGAAAATCTTGCTTTCGCAACATTTCCAACAATGGGTTTCTTTCAGAGAAGCTGATTTTTTTCCCTGCATCTATTAAAATCTTCAGGTGGTTACTTTGTGAATTAATAAATATTGACTATATTTTAAATTCCTGGATACAATATGTCATTGTAGTCACAGTTTTATCTGTCCCAATATAGATTTTTCATTTTAGTGTGACAAAAATTTCAGAAATAACATTAAAAATGCAAATTAGTCATAGTATTTATAAATCCATCTTTTTTTCAACATGGAAAATTTCAATGACTTTTCAGAAATACACATGGGAGTTATAAATTCTTCAAAGATATATAGTTCTATACCCTTACAGTACCATGAGAAACAGCTGAGTACCTTAATACTTTAATTGGAATGAAATGTCTCCTCACTTCGTATTAATTTTAATGAAAGTTGATATGTTACTGAATCTAGCCATCTAGTGGCCACCTGTGCCTGAAATAGTCAAATACATTTTGTTAGATTTTAGAGTAAGGACTTTATTTCTTTGACAGTTTAATGAATGCATTCAATTTCTAATATATATGGACAATTGGATTGCTTGACAATGTCTGCTAGTAGAGTGATTAGCCATCCTGGTTTTCCTGGTACCAAGGGGCCTCCCAGGAATGAGACTTTTTAAAAACATTCCTGGGCAAGCTGGGACCAACTGGTCACCTTACCTACATAGGTACGATGTGCTGTCTAGGCACTCAGGAGAAGAGCAATAACTAAGATAATCAAATCACTTTCTCATCTAGTGCATGGAGAAAGCCAGATGATATATAAACAATCATGTGTAACATCAGATAGCTATAGGCTATGCAGGGGACTAAAACAGGTTAATGTATTAGGAAGTAGCTGGATAGCTATTTTAGGTAGAATGTTTGAAAATGGGGAGGAGACATTGGAGCTGAGATGGATGGCATGTAAGAGCTGGTCATATAAAGGAAGAAACTTCTGGTCAGAGAGGAGAATTAGAACACAGTTTTTAGGTCAGGAATCAGCGTGGTGTGTTCAAGGAGCCCAGAGGAGTCAATGTGCCTAGGGAGCGTGGGTTTCTTAGTGGCCTAGGGCTGCCATGACAAATGACCTCAAACTGGGTGGCTTAGCTCAACAGGAATTTATTGCTTCACAGTTCTGGAGGCCAGAGTCTGAAATCAGGGTGTCAGCAGGGCTACGGTCCCTCTTAACTATCAAAAGCTAAGAAGGGCAAGAAAGGATCCTCTATGGGAGGACTGTGGACGCATGACTCCAATCTCTGCCTTCATTGTCACCTGGCATTCTTTCTGTGTCTCTTTTTTTCTGAGACAGGGTCTTTCTCTGACACCCAGGCTAGAGTGCAGTGGCTTGAACATGGCTCACTGTAGCCTTGACCTCCTGGGCTCATCCTCCGGCCTCAGCCTCCTGAGTAGCTGGGACCACAGATGAGCACCACCATGCCCTCATAATTTTTTTTTTAATTTTTAATTTTTTAATTTTTTTTTATAGATGGGGGCCTTGCCATGTTCCCCAGACAGGACTTGAGCTCCTGGGCTCCTGGGAGGCTCCCGCCTTGGCCTCCCAAAGTGTTGGAATTACAGGCATGAGCCACCATGCTCTACCAATGTCTGTCTTTACATGGCCTTTTCTTCTAATAAGGATACCAGTTATTGGATGTAGGGCCTTCTGTAATGGTATCATCTTAACTTGATTACATCTGCACAGACCCTCTTTCTAAATGAGATCACGTTTACAGGTATGAGGGTAGGCCGTGTTAGAGATTCGATGTGTCTCTTTTTGGGGGACACAATTCTCTTCACTACAGTGGGCAAAGCTAGAAGTGGTACAAGAGACAGAGATGGAGACAGGACCCAGATCATGCAGGTTTTGCAAGGCAAGGTAAGGGCTAAAACTCCCGGTGGGCTTTAAGGAGCAGAGAGATGTGATATCACAGCCATTTAAAAGTAAGATGACTGTGGTGGAGAGATGGACCACAGAAGGGTAAGGGTGGAGAGAAAGAGACAGGTTAGGAGAGGGTTGGCATGGCCTGGGTGATGATAGTGGTGGAGAAGATGCAGTGTATTGCACAGAGTTGGAATATGATTGAGAGAGAGAACTGCTAGGTTTTCTAGCATAGAAAGGACAATATCCCATTCCCAGACCACAAGCCTCATGGGGTGAGAAAAGAGAGCTGCTCTAGAGGGTTGTGGGGAAGGAGGAAGACATGTTTTTATGGAATAAGCAGGTTTCAGAGGGGGCATGAAAGAGGAGAGGAACAGGCTTAGAGAAGAGTTTGAAGATAAAGCAAGTTTCCTGATGATACACCATACATTCCATAGAATGCACCAGCAGGGTTTGGAAGGGTGGAGAGGAAGGGAAATTGGGTCATATTAGTACCTGTGCCTGGTAGTTTGGGTGATGGTGGCTGACATGTGGGGTTTGGGCTGCTTAAGAGACCCTGTCTCTGAAGATAAACATATAAGTAAATAAAAAAGTGCTTGTAAGCATGCTTTCTTAAAGATGCATCATAAGCTGTTTTCTTTCAAAGAACGGAAGTGTTAGAGAAACACCTTTAGAAGCAGATGTTGAGAATGTGTTAGTTCAACATGTTTATTTTTGCACTGGTTTGTATTAAACAGGTTTACACATACAGCTTTAAAAGGCAAATATAGGCTGGGCACGGTGGCTCACGCCTGAAGTCCCAGCCCTTTGGGAGGCTGAAGTGAGTGGATCACAAGGTCAGGAGTTTGAGACCAGTCTGGCCAAAATGGTGAAACCCCATCTCTACCAAAAATAAAAAAATTAGCCAGGTGTGATGGCGGGTGCCTGTAATCCCCACTGCTCGGGAGGCTGAGGCAGGAGAATTGCTTGAGCCTGGGAGGTGGAGATTGCAGTGAGCTCAGACTGCGCCATTGAACTCAAGCCTGGGCGACAGAGCAAGACTCTATCTCAAAAAAAGAAAAAAAGGGCAAATATAAGTATGCTTTCTTAATGATGTGTTATAAGCTGAAGGATTCGCATAATAATCTCATAGAAGATATCTAGTTTCGTATGTCTCTTATGGGAACCACAGGACAATTGTTCTGTTTTGCAGCTTCTAGGGGCACAGTGGACAGGTGAGAGCCAAGGCCTTCTACAGACTCCTTCTTTAGGAGGCTGGGAGTACGAGGCTCCGCTCAGCTGGCATAGAGCTCCTGCATTATCTGGAGCAGGAGCTTAGGCATTGCTTCATTTCTTGGTGACACAATTAAGTATGAAACTATTATTCACAAAAGCCTCTTCTGTTGCAGGCAGCCTCTTCTGTTCAGGTGTCAAGTAGTCATGGCACTAGGGTTGACTTGCTCTAGACATATCTATAATTTAGAACTCATGTACCAAAGATGAAAATTCCATCTGTTGGTATAATAACTGAATACTCTCAGTGTCTTTAAACAATACCCGCTAGTTAGAAAACTCAGATGTTGATTTTTATTTATTATTATTTATTGCCTGATAAAACACCATATAATACAAAGATATAAAATGAAAATAGCTGGGTGTGATGGCACATATCTGTGGTCTTAGCTACTTGGGAGGCTGAGGTGGGAGGGTCACTTGAGTCCTGGAGTCTGGGCTGTAGTGTACTATGCCAATGGTGTATCCACGTTAAATTCGGCATTAATACGGTGATCTTCCAGGAGTGAGACACCACCAGATTGCCAAAGGAGGGGTAAACCAGCTCAGAAACTTAGCAGATCAAAACTCCAGTGCTAATCAATGCTGGATTGCACCTGTAAATACTCACTGCACTCCAGCCTGGTCAACATAGGAGACCCTGTCTCTTAAGATAACTATATAAGTACATAAAAAGAAAAATCATTTCACAATTCTAAGCTTACGTGAATGCATACATAGATTTTTTTTTCTAGGCAAATAAATCATCTTATGTTTAGACTTCCAGGTCAGGCTAAGATCATGAAAACTCAGTAGTAAATCACCTCTATGATGAAAGGAGAAGAAGCAAGAGGAAAAAAAAAGAGTGAATGCTCTTTTCTCTCTTGTTTATTATTTTTCAGTTCAGACACGTTAGAGAGGCCGGAGATCCAACCAGACCTAGTCCATATGTCATATATCATATTCCAGCTCATGTGCATGTTTCTGTCTGGTCCTATGTGGAGAAGGGAAGAAGCAGCTGACAGCTCTTCTGCAGCCCCAATTTCTGAGCTGAGCTGAGGGTTGAGTTTAAGAGTAAGAATCAGTAGCACCTCCTTTAGGAGTGAACACAGAAAGACCAAGATGGAACTTTTCTTTTTCAGTCACTCCAGAATTACTATACATAAATCCCTCCCTCCCCCAAAGCATGAAGAAGATGAGGTGCCTGGCCTCTCATTAGTTACTTTTCATCATTTGGAGTCACTGTGAACAAGTATGGTGTAAACAAGAAGCTATCTTTGGACCAAATTCATTTTATTTTAAACAAAATATTTTTACTAGTTTATTTTTATTTTTATTTTTTTTTGAGACGGAGTCTCACGTTGTCACCCAGGCTGGCGTGCAGTGGTGCGATCTCAGCTCACTGCAACCTTCGCCTCCCGGGTTCAAGCGATTCTCTTGCCTCAGCCTTCCCAGTAGCTGCAACTATAGGCATGCACCGCCATGCCCAGGTAATTTTTGTATTTTTTTTTTTTTTTATTAGAGATGGCGTTTCACCATATTGGTCAGGATGGTCTCGATCTTTTGACCTCATGATCCACCCGCCTCAGTCTCCCAAAGTGCTGGGATTACAGGCGTGAGCCATGGTGCCTGGCCAACTAGTTTATTTTATAATTTACAAGGTATAAAATTTATTCTTTTGGATGTACTGATCTATAGATTTTGACAAATGTGAAGAGTTGTAACAACTACCATAATCAAGATGCTGTACCATTCCATCACCCCATCAACCCTCCAAAATTCTGTCATGCTGACCTTTTTTCAGTCTTTTAAAGTAAATTATATTTTTATTTATTCTTAGGCAGTTTATCTGTATCAATTGGGTGAAACTGAAGAAAAACTAACATTTTTAGAAAGATTAAGCCATGGTATTATGTGTGCTTGTTAGACCCATCATGTAGGATACCCATGATATCATACATGACGGGCCTAATGAGCATACGCTTTCCCCTCCTGGATTCTAACACAGCAGTAGCATTTTTATTTTCTTCTCTCTAACATGAGCATTAGAAGTTCTTCTCACTATGGCCCACCATTATGGGTTTCCACAGTGTCGTGCTTCTCACGTTCGCCTCACACTACGGGCCCCCCGTTAGTCTAACAGCCCCCTCCAGTGTGATCACACGCTGTTTTCTGTGTCTAGCAGGTTTAGGGTTGCTCTTTGATTTAAGTCATTGCTTATATCCGTAGGACTTCAATTCTCTTTATGTTTTTTCCACTCTTCCTCATAAAGTGGTTATTGATTTCTTCACAATTTTTACTGCTCTTTAAATGTGCTAAAGCAACTCTTAAAACATGGTGCCCAGAATTAGATGCAGTGCTCCAGATGTTGGTACCATACATGATGGGCCTAATGAACACAGACTTTATTCTCCTGGGTTCTAACACGGCAGTAGCATTTTTATTTTCTGAGCCACAATTCAGTGTTTACTGACTGTGAGTATTCTGTTCAATTAAACAAATTAAAAACATTTAACACATGGCTGTGAATTCATTTAGTCCTTATCCCGCACATGTAGCCCTGGGATTTTTTTGTATCCAAGTAAAGGCTTTTATATTTACTCTCACAGTGTTTTCTGGGTAGAAATTAGCCCTCGGTCCAGTCTGTTAAGATGGGTCCAGATCCTGTTTCTGTGACATCATGCATGAGACATCCTTGCTCATTTGCCATCAAGGATGGCAGGCAGCCGGGACAGCTTGCTCGCTGCCTTGTTAGTCTCACATCTCTCCTTAATCTTAATGCTGGCTCTTTTTTGCCCATTTTCTCATTGCTCATATCTCTTCAAAAGCGAAAGACACCACAGACAGAGTTAATAGAAAGAGAAAGGGGACAGACCCAAAGAGTGCTGCGGCACCTGGAATCCATGGGTGATTTCCTACCTGGGGGCTTATGAGGACACTGAAAACGGGGTCTTCAGCCTGGCCAACATGGCTAAACCTCATCTTTACTAACAATACAAAAATTAGCCAGACGTGGTGGTGTGCACCTGTAATCTCAGCTATTCGGGAGGCTGAGGCATGAGAATCGCTTGAACCTGGGAGGGTGGAGGTTGCAGTGAGCCAAGATCAAAACAAACAAGAAAACTTGGCCATTTCTGGAAAAACAAATGGAGGGTTAGTTAAAAAACTGGTTCATGATTGGGATTATTACTTTATGATGATATTTTGGGCAAGCCTTGGAAAGAGCATGGTTTGGACTAAAAAATAGAAGGAATCCTCTATTAGTACCATTTCATCGGTACATACTTAGTGAGTTCCATTTAAAGGGGAAGGTTAGATTGGATTGAATTATAAGGATTCTGCATGCCACTCTTATACGTGTGCCAGTAAGAATGCAGAGAATGGCTGGGTGCTGTGGCTCATGCCTGTAATCCCAGCACTTTGGGAGGCAGAAGCGGGTGGATCACCTGAGGTCAGGAGTTGGAGATCAGCCTGGCCAACACGGTGAAACCCCATCTCTACTAAAAATACAAAAAATTAGCCAGGTGTGGTGGTGCGTGCCTGTAGTTCCAGCTACTCTGGAGGAGAATCCCTTGAACCTGGGAGGCGAAGGCTGCAGTGAGCCAAGATCCAGTGCACTCCAGCCTAGGCCACAGAGTGAAACTCCCATCTTGGGGCGGGGGAGAGGGGAGGAATGCAGAGAACAATGTTCTCGTTTTGTAAGGCTTGCTTTAGGACATTTTGGAAATCTTTGCTACTATTCCTTTGATTCTAAAATTTTTGCTAATGAAGTGTTTGGATAGAATAGATGTATTGACATTAATATTATTAAAATTTACTATAATTTTAGAATAATGCATGTTTATTAAACACCGAAGGGATTTCCTTTTCTTTGAAATTATTTCAAATAAACAAAGCACAAAAATAAGATAATAAACACTCATGTACCACTGCCCAGATCTTACAAATGACATTGTTGCTACATTTCGCCTCAGATTTTGGAAACATGAAGTAAAACGTTCCACAGATGTGGAATGAAGCTTCGTCTTTATGAAGCTCCCTTTGTGTCCCTTTCAGTTTCTTTCCCTGCCCCCTGCTTTCCAGAGGTAGCCACGTGGCATTACCATGACGATTCGTGCTGCTTTTGTTTATTCTTCTTGATTACTGTGCAGTAATTCATTTATGAATATCCTCTAATTTAAACATTTCCCTTAATGATTATTTAGATGAGTTTAAATTTTTAAATTTTAATATAATGCTGCTGTACACATTTTGTACAAGTCTTCTAGGTCACATGTGCTCAAGTTTCTATAGTATATATATGTGAATGTGAAATTCTGGATGATGGAGTACAAACATCTTCAAGTATATTGGACATTGACAAATTTCAAAGTGGTTGTAACAATTTATACCTCATCAGCATTTATTTCCTTGGTATATTTCACATCATTGCACACTCTTGGTATTGCCAGACTTTAAAAATTTTGCCAATCTTATGGGTACAAAGTGGTAGGTTATTGTTAAGTCTTTACACTTTGTAAATGCCAGCCTAATTGAGATATAATTTACATACCATACCACCCACCCTTTTAAAAGTATATAATTTTGTGGTTTTAGCTATATTCTCTTTTTTAAATGTGTCTTTTTTTTCATAAAAGAGTTTCAGGAATTAATGTAGTTAAGTTAATTGATATTTTCTCTATGATTTATACTTTTTGTATCTCATATAGGATTTCCTTCCTTGTCACAATTTTTCAAAAGAGACAGGGTCTTACTCTGTTGCCCAGGCTGGAGTGCAGTGATGCAATCGTGGCTTACTGTAGCCTCGACTCCCAGGCTTATGAGGTCCTCCCACCTCAGCCTCCCAAGTAGCTGGGACTACAGGCACATGCCTGGCTAATTTTTTATTTTTTGTAGAGACAGGGTCACTATGTAATGAATCACCTTTCCTCATTCTCACTTGGATGGTCTCCATGTATTTCTTCCACACAAGTAAGAGAGAAGCACAGCAGAGGAACCACTGCTGAGCCCTGTAGGATAATGCCCTCTCATACTAAACCCTCATGGACTGGATCCTGACTGGTGAAGTTCCAAGACAGGAGACTTGAACGTTCTTGAGAAATAGAGGTTGTGTGCAGTTTGGCTCTAGAAATTCAGAAGAGTTTATTACCAGTAAAGAAGGGGCAGATGAATGGGAAGATAGTTTTCTCCTTTCTTTGTTTCTCCCTCAGGAGATGTGTGAAAATTGAGGTGGAAAAGGCCCTAGGATAATAGATGGAAATAATAATACTGTCCTAGCCCAGACAAGGAGGTGAATTGTTTTTTTCTGAGACGGAGTCTCACTCTGTCCCCCAGGCTGGAGTGCAGAGGCGTGACCTCAGCTCACTGCAACCTGGGCCTCCCAGGTTCAAGCGATTCTCCTGCCTCAGCCTCCTGAGTAGCTAGGATTACAGGCACACACCACCATGCTCAGCTAATTTTTGCATTTTTAATAGAGATGGGATTTCACCATGTTGGGCAGGCTGGTCTCGAATTCCTGTCCTTGTGATCCTCCTGCCTTGGCCTTCCAAAGTGCTGGGATTATAGGTGTGAACCGCTGTGCCTGGCCAAGGAGGTGAATTGTTGTTATGAGTTTGAGCTTTGCATCCTTTCAGATGTGTGTTGGTTTTAACAACCCTCTGGAAATGTATGGCACATGGTAAGCGGCTAATAGATGTTTGCTAAATCTGAATCTGAGGCCACTTGCCCAGGGCGATGTGGGAGATGAAGTAACATCAGCCAATTTAGGGCTTCAGAGGAATGTGAAAATCAGGTCATTTATCGTTTAGTTCTTCTGTTGTTGTTTCTGAATAATTCATTCATTCATTTAAAAAATAATGTATCTAGTATCTTCCGTATGCTAGTCTCATTAGCTTCCTGGAGACCCAATGTAAGTTCCTCCAGTGCTGCCTAACAATTCCAGTTGATCATGTTTTCTCTTTTCAAACAAAACTAAATTCTAAGCCAAACTAGATGTCAACCTAAAATATGAATGACATTTGTCCTTTATATTACAAACAGTGTAATTATAGACTTTTGGTAAAATGTACAATTAAATTGTTACTGACTATAGGGTTTTTTTAATGGTCATAATAAAAATTATATAGAAATATAAATAAAATCCATACATTTCTGAGTCATAAAAATTATTTTATTTTATTTTATTTTTTTGAGATAGAGTCTCGCTTTGTCACCAGCCACCAGGCTGGAGTGCAGTGGCGCGATCTCGGCTCACTGCAACGTCCCTCTCCCAGGTTCAAGCAGTTCTCCTGCCTCAGCCTCCCAAGTAGCTGGGAGTACAGGTGCGTGCCACCATGCCCAGCTAATTTGTATGTTTTTAGTAGAGATGGGGTTTCACCATGTTTGCCAGGATGGTCTCCATCTCTTGACATCGTGATCTGCCCGCCTCAGCCTCCCAAAGTGCTGGGATTACAGACGTGAGAAACTGTGCCCGGCCCATGAAAATTATTAATAAATATTTGTTATATAGTTTTCTTTGAAAAAATATGAATGGCTAATGGGATTATCTCTCCTAATGCATGTTTGCAATTTTTAAAGTGCGACATTAATACAGGTAAATCTTTCTTATTCCTGGAACATATTTTGAGCTAAATCGATTTTTTAAAATATACCTTAGCTCTATGCATCTGCTGGAACATAAAAGTATAGCACCAGTCATCCAATGTCACTTTACTTTTTAGGAAATCTGCACTGAATGGAGCTCTGTTTAGCTACTTAACTAAAGAAGTATTAGGCTGGTCGCAGTGGCTCACGCCTGTAATCCTCAAGCTTTGGGAGGCCGAGGCGGGCGGATCGCCTGAGGTCAGGAGTTCGAGACTAGCCTGGCCAACCTGTTGAAACCCTGTCTCTACTAAAAATACAAAAATTAGACAGGCCTGGTGGCACGTGACTGTAATCACAGCTGCTTGGGAGGCTGAGGCAGGAGAATCACTTGAACCCGGGAGATGGAGGCTGTAGTGAGCTGAGATCGCATCATTGCACCCCAGCCTGGGTGACAAGAGTGAGATTTCATCTAAAAAAAATAAAAAAAGAAAAGAAAAATCATAAGATTTGTAAATCTAGAAAGGGAAGATTTCTTATAAAGGGTTACAGCCAGCAATGTGGCCATTCTGACAGGCTGGGAAGCATAGTCTCAGGCAAAGACCAGAGGCAGGTACTTAGAAGGAAGGGTTGGGTTGGACCTTTATGCTGAGCAGATTGGCTAAACATATGTATTCAACAGGTTATGGCAGAAGCTATGAATATTCATGAAGGTGATCCTGCTGCTTCCATATGGAACAAATATGCATGTTACATGTGATCCGTGTTTACTCTGGGGTGGTCACACTTAAATGTATTACAAGTAGGCCCAATATGTCAAAAGGTGTCTTTAGGACACAAAGGTATTCAAATGCACAACATCTGTAAACTGATCAGAGCTAGTCCATGGTTGCTGGTTCTTCTGACCTGGAGATATTTACTGAAATCAGTCTCTTGTCCATCCAAAGCTGTAGTTACGGCGGTGGAACAAGGGTTCAGTTGGTCAGCATCCGGTGGTGGGTGAGCTGCGATTATTTTAATACGGTTCATCTCGAAGCCAGTGCTTGTTTAGTTGCTGGAGAACAAGAAAAGCCTTGTGGCAGTTAGAAGATAGCTTATCTCTTAAGCTAGGGCACTGCCTTAGGCTCTGTGTACAATTTGGTATCTTATTGCGACAAAGAGTCCATGCTGTCAGTCTTATGATCTCTATTTTAACATCAGTCCTGGCCAGTCCTTGTGTCTAAACTGTGAAAGGAGGGGGAATAATGAGGGTGTCTGACCTCCTGTCATGGCGGGGAACTCCATCTTTAAGGTTTCTCCATTGGCTTTTACTATGTTGTCCAGGCTGGTCTAAAATTCCTGGACTCAAGTGATCTGCTCACTTCAGCCACCCAAAGTGTTGGGATTACAAGTGTGAGTCACTGTACCCAGCCAATGCAATGCAATTAGCATGCTTCTGACCCATGTAAGTCATGATGGGCAAGTTAGCTATTAAGATGATTCAAAAATGATCACATCGAGTGTTCTGCCTGCTTCCGGACGAGCGCGGAGACTCGTGCTCTGGTTCTCAGACTTCCCCAGCAGCATGGCCCCCAAACGCCAGTCTCCACTCCTGCCTCAAAAGAAGCAACCAAGACCACCTCCTGCTCTGGGACTGGAGGAGACATCAGCCTCTGCAGGCTTGCCGAAGAAGGGAGAAGAAAAACAGCAAGAAGCAGTTGAACACATTGATGAAGTACAAAATGAAATAGACAGACTTAACGAACCAGCCAGTGAGGAGATTTTCAAAGTAGAACAGACATGTAACAAACTCCACCAACCATTTTTTTCAGAAGAGGTCAGAATTGATCGCCAAAATCCCAGATTTTTGGGTAACAACATTTGTCAACCATCCACAGGTGTCTGCACTGCTTGGGGGGAGGATGAAGAGACACACTGCATTATTTGACCAGAGTATAAGTGACAGAATTTAAAGATATTAAATCAGGTTACAGAATAGATTTTTATTTTGATGAAAATCTTTACTCTGAAAATAAAGTTCTCTCCAAAGAATTTCATCTGAATAACAGTGGTGATCCATCTTCAAAGTCCACTGAAATCAAATGGAAATCTGAAAAGGATTTGACGAAATGATCAAGTCAAACGCAGAATAAAGCCAGCAGGGAGAGGCAGCATGAGGACCAGAGAGCGGCTTTGCCTGGTTTACTGACCATTCTGATGCGGGGGCTGATTGCTGACTTAGGAGAGGTCATCAAAGATGGTATTTGGCCAAACCCACTACAGTACGACTTGTTTCCCGATACGGATGGTGAAGGACGAGGAGAAGCAGATGATGATGAGGAAGAGGAGGAAGGATTAGAAGACATCGATGAAGAGGGGGATGAGGATGAAGGTGAAGAAGATGAAGATGAAGATGAAGGGAGAAAGGAGAGGAGGGTGAAGG
>PVKP010007438.1:0-15073 GCA_004027715.1 Plecturocebus donacophilus
AAAAAAAAAAAAAAAAAAAAAAAAAAAAAAAAAAAAAAAAAAAAAAAAAAAAAAAAAAAAAAAAAAAAAAAAAAAAAAAAAAAAAAAAAAAAAAAAAAAAAAAAAAAAAAAAAAAAAAAAAAAGTTAAAGAAAAAGAGAGAACTCTATAAACACCAAGAGAAAAGCATCAAGTCACATATAAGAAAATATGTATCAGACTATCAGCAGATTTCTCAGTAGAAAACTTACAGACAGGGAGAGACTGGGATGATACAGTCAAAATGCTAAAGAAAGCAAATACTGCTAATGAAGAAGACTGTACCCAGCAAAGCTATCTTTCAAAAATGAAGAAGAAATAAAGTCTTTTCCAGACAAACAAAAACTGACGGATTTCCCCACTAGACCACAACTGCAAGAAATGCTTAAGGGACTCATATACCTGAAAACAAAAGGACAACATCTACCATCATGAAAACACATGGAAGCACAAAATTCACTGTAGAGAAGATGCACAAATGAAAAAGAGAAAGGAGTCTAACATTGCCACTACAGAAGACTGTGAAACTGCAATAAAAAATAAGAGAAGGAAAAGGAAAGAGCAATAATAAACAAACAAGAGGAAGAAAGGATATACAAAACAATCATAAAACAATGAACAAATGACAGGAATAAATCCTAACCTATCAATAATTATCTCAAATGTAAACACATTAAATTCCCTACTTAAAAGGTAAAGACAGACTGAATAGATTTTTAAAAAGACCCAGCAATATGTTGCCTATAAGAAACTCACTTTACCTATAAAGACACGTATAGACTGAAAATGAAGGGATGGAAAAAGATTTTTTACAAAAACAGAAACCAAAAGTGAGAAGAAATAGCTATACTTATCTCAAATAAAACAGATTTCAAGTCAAAAATTATAAAAAGAGGCAATGAAGGTCATTATAGAAAGATAACGGGATCAATTCCGCAACAGGATATGATAGTTCTAAACATATTTGTACCTAACATTGGAGCTCCAAGATATATAAAGCAAGTATTATTAGATTGAAAGGGAAAGATAGACTCCAGTAAAATAACAGTTGGAGACTTCAACAACCCACTGTTAGCACTGACGTGATCATTTAGACAGAGAATGAATAAGGAATCATTGCATTTAAACTGCACCTTAGGCCAAATAAACCTAGCAGACATTTACAGGACATTTCATCCAACAGCTGAAGAATACACATTCTTCTCATCAGTACATGGAACATTCTCCAGAATAGACCATAGCTGAAGCTACAAAACAAGCCTCAAGAAATTAAAAAAAAAAATCAAAATCATATCACCTATCTTCTTAGACCACAATGGAATAAAACTATAAATCTGTAACAAAAGAAACATTGGAAGCTGTACAAATGCATAGAAATTAAACAACATGCTCCCCAATGACCATTGACTCAATGAAGAAATTAAGGAGCAAATAAATAAACTAGTTTAAACAAATGAAAATGGAAATACAACAAACCCAAACTTATGGAATACAAGAAAAGCACTGCTAAGAAGAAAGCTTTATAGCAATAATAACCAACCTACAAAAGTAGAACAATTTATGGACCTTGAGGAATTAAAAAGCAAAAACACCAAACCTAAATTAGTAGAAACAAGGAATAATAAAGATTAGACAGAATTAAACACAACAGAGACCAAAAACAATACAAGTAATCTGCAAAATGAAAAGTTGGTTTTTTGAAACGATAAACAAAATAGATAAACTGTTAGCAAGACTAACAAAGAAAAACAGAAAAATGCCCAAAATAAATGAGAAAGGAGCCATTAGAATCAATACAACAGAAATAGAAAGGATCTTTAGAGATTATTGTGAACTATATGCTAACAAATTGGAAACCTACAGAAAAATGGAGAAATTCTTGAACACATACAACTTCCCAAGATTGAACCAGTAATAAACAGAAAACCTGACAGACCAGTAACAAGCAATGGAATCGAATCAGTAATAAGAAATTTCTTAACAAAGAAAAGCTCATGCTTTACTGCTGAATTCTACCAAAATTATAAAGAACACACACTATTTCTTTTGTCAAGCTATTCCAAAAAATTGAAGATGAATTCTTCTGCAGAGCGCGGTGGCTCACGCCTGTAATTCCAGCACTTTGGGGGCCAAGGCGGGCGGATCACTCGAGATTAGGAGTTCAAGACCAGCCTGACCAACATGGAGAAACTTCGTCTCTACTAAAAAGTACAAAAAATTAGCTGGGTGTGGTGGTGCGTGCCTGTAATCCCAGCTACTTGGGAGGCTGAGGCAGGAGAATTGCTTGAACCCAGGAGGTGGAGTTTGCGGTGAGCCGAGATCGTGCCGTTGCACTCCAGTCTGGGTAACAAGAACAAAATTCCAGCTTAAAAAAAAAGAATTCTTCCTAACTCATTCTATAAGACCAGCACTACCTGGTAACCGAAACCAGACAAGGACCTAACAAAAAAAAGAAAACTACAGGCCACTATCTGTGATGAACACAGATGCAAAAATTTCACAGGAAAATATTAGCAAAGCATATTCAACAACACATCAGAAAGATAATACACCATGAGTAAGTGGGATTCATCCCAGGGATGCGGGTATGGTTCAACATATACAAATCAATACATGTACTACATCACATTAACAGAATGAAGGACCAAAATTATATGATCGTCTTGATCAATGCAAGAAAAGCACTGCTAAAATTAAACATCTTTTTATGATAAAAACTCTCAAAATATTAGGCACAGAAGGAGTATACATCAATATTATAAAGGCCATTTGTGACAAACTCATAGCTAACATCATACTGAATGGGAAAAAGATGAAAGCCTTTCCTCTAAGAACTGGAACAAGACAAGGATGCTCACTTTTATCACTCTTATTCAACATGGTATTGGAAGTCCTAGTCAGAGCAATCAGGCAAGAAAAAGAAATACAATGCATCCAAATCAGAAAAGAAGTCAAATTGTCTCTCTTTGTAGATGACATAAATTTATATGCAGAAAAACTTAAAGACTCCACAAGCTTACTGCTGGCAAGTGGATTGAGTAAAATTGCAGAACAAAAGCCCAACATATAAAAATCACGAGTGCTTCTGTAGAGCAATGACAAACTATCTGAAAAAGAAATCAAGAAAGCAATCTTATTTATAGTAGCCACACATACACACCAAGCTAGAAATAAATTTAACCAAGGTGGAGCTCTACAAAGAAAACAACAAAACACTGATGAAAGCAACTGAAGAGGGGCCAGGCGCGGTGGCTCATGCCTGTAATCCTAGCTCTTTGGGAGTCCAACGTGGGCGGATCATGAGGTCTGGGGTTTGAGACCAGCCTGGCCAATATGGTGAAACCCCATCTCTACTAAAAATACAAAAAAATTAGCCAGTTGTAGTGGCACACGCCCATAGTCCCAGCTACTCAGGAGGCTGATGCAAGAGAATCACTTGAATCCAGGAGGTGGAGGTTGCAGTGAGCTGAGATTGTGCCACTGACTCCAGCCTGGGCAACAGAGCATGACTTTGTCTCAAAAAAGAAGAAGAAGAAGAAAAAAAAAAGAACCAAAGAGAACACGAGCAAATGAAAACATATCTTATGCTTATGGATCAATTAATGTTAAAATGACCAAACTATCCAAAACAGTCTACAGAGTCAATGCAATCCCTATTAAAATACCAATGGCATTCTTCATAGAAATAGGAAAAAAATCCTAAAATCTGTATGGAATTACAAAAGACATCAAATAGCCAAAGCCATACTGAGCACAGAGAACAAAGCTGGAGGTATCATACTCTCTGACTTCCAAATATACTATAAAGTTACAGTGACCAAAAGAGCATGGTGTTGGTGTGAAAAGAGACATGCAGACCAATGGAACAGAATAGAAAACCCAGAAATAAATGCACATATGTATAGCCAACTGACTTTCAACAAAGGCGCCAAGAACATACTTTGGGGAAAGATACACTCTTCAATAAATGGTGCTAAGAAAACTGAGTAGCCACATAAGGAAGAATAAAACTGGGCTCCGTCTCTCACCATATACAAAAATCAACTCGAAATGAATTAAAGACTTAAATCTAAGACCTGAAACTATAAACCATTTCAGGGCACTGGTCCAGGCAAAAATGTTATGGTTAACACCTCAGGCAATGAAACAAAAATAGACAAATGAGACTTAATTAAATTAAGAAGCTTCTGCCTAGCAAATGAAATGACCAATAGAGAAGAAGAGACAACCTATTGAATGTAGAAAATACTTATAAACTATTCTTCCAACAATGTTCTGTTTTTCAGAATATACAAGGAACTCACATAACTCAAAAGCAAAAAACCAAAATCCCATTAAAAAGTAGGCAAAGGATCAGAATAGACACCTCTCAAAAGAAGATACACAAACGGCCAACAGGTATACTGAAAAATGTTCACCATCACTAATCATTAGGGAACTGCTAATCAAAGCCACAGTGAGATCTCATCTCACCTCAGTTAGAATGGTTATTATAAAAGAGACAGCAAATAACAAATGCTGGTGAGGATGCAGAGAAAAGGGAACTCTTACATACTGTTGGTGTGAATGTAAATCAGTATAGCCACCATGTAAAACAGTAAGGAGGTTTCTCAGAAAGATAAAAATAGAGCTACCACATGACCCAGCAATTCCACTACTGAGTATTTATCCAAAAGAAAAAAATCATTATATTTAAGGGACTTCTGCACCCACATGTTCGTTGCAGCACTATTTACAATAGCTAAGACACAAAAGTATCCATCAATGGATGAATGGATAAAGAAAATGTGGCATTTGCACACAGTGGAATACTATGTAGCCATAAAAAAGAATAAAATCCTGTCATTTGTAGCAACACAGATAAAATTAAGGCCATGATGTTAAGTGATATAAGGCAGGCAGAGAAAGACAAAATACTGTATATTTTCACTCACATGTGGGAGCTAGAAATGTTGATCTCATGGAGGTGTACAGTAGAATGATGGTTACCAGAGGCTGGGAAGGGTGGGGTTGGGAGGATCAAGAGAGGTTAGTCAATCATACAGTTAGGTAGAAGGAATAAGTTCTAGTGTTTGATAGCACAGAAGGATGACTATGGTTAGGAGCTTATTGTGTATTTCAAAATAGCTAGAAGAGTTCAAATGTTCCCAACACAAAGGAATAACGAATGTTTGAGGTGATTATTACACACTGTATGCACATATCAAAATATCACCTGTACCCCACAAATATGTACAATTATTATTTATCAACAAAAAAAAGGTGGGAGAAAAAGAAATTAAAAAGTGTTTAAGTACCAGCACATCTGAAAAAAGAAGTCTGAATCTTTCTTCAACATGAAATAGATAGTAGAGATCACAGTAACTGATGTGAAGAGACACAGATAGACGGATAAAATATGAATGAGCCCAGACAGCAAACTATGTAAGAAAAAAGACTTGGAAAATGAGGCCACTGGAACTCTTCATGTTTAGCAGAGCAGGGCAGCAAGGACAGAGATGACTTTGAGTAATAGAAAAGGCCAAAGAGAGAAAGAAACCAGTGAAGAAAAGCAAAAGATGTAAGAAGATTCAGAATAAGAAAGAGAAACAGTTAGTTAAAGGAAGCAAAGAAAAATGCAGCTACAAATAGTGAAAAAAAAAAAAAAACTCAAAAGAGAAATTTAAAAATTAACAGTAAGAGAAAAATAGGAACAAAAAATTTTAAAATACTTGAACAAATAAAAATTAGAATAGAAAAATAGAGCATTAGGAAAATCAAGCAAAGAGGAAAATGGAAACTGGTTTTTGAGAAAGAAAATGAAGACTGGTGGCTTTTCTTTCACTGTTCACCACTAACATGAAAAAATTTCGTTTCTGAACTTTAAAGGGACGTTACATTGCCTTCTCAGTTTGGAGTTTTGAAAGGCTAACTAACTCTAAAGCATGTCTTTTGTTTCCCTTAGTTAAAAATGAAATTCTCATATTATAGTGTTTTCAGTAAATATTTAGTATTGTTGGAGTAAATATGAAAGACATAGTTTTCAAAATATCTTTAGCAACAGGGGAATGTACAGTTTCTCAGCTTTCTTGCCTATCATGCTTAATACTCAGCAGGACACAGGTGGAAAGATGTAAGAGGCTTTCCAGAATATCTGTAATATGCATTCTTATACTTGCCCTTGGGTTTAAGCAACTGCTCAGCCAATAACATTTAATCTACAGCCAGTAGACTAACAAAACAACTGTCTTCCATAGGGAAGATGGAATTCCCTATCAAAAAGGCCTGGTAAGCAGCTGGGGTACATGGCTATCTCCCCATCTCTCTCAAAACGGATCCATAAACAAAGCAAAGGCTTAAGACAAAATGAAAGCACAGGGTTAAGACAAAAGAGCTGTCTTCATCCTGAAGAAAAAGAGGTGACTTCAGGGACTGGACAGAGAGTTTAGAATTAAAATAATCACCATTCCGTTGTCAGCAACTCTGACAACGACCTATTTATAAAGAACCACGTTGGTCTTTTGCAGCATTATTTATAGTCCTGTATAAAATGAACATGAACCAGAGAACCTGGTCTATAATCATATTCCGTCTTGCTTCATTTTATCACAACCTTACAACTTGACTAAGAGAGAGGAATAGAATAAAAATATTTATATTACACTGAGCTTATAATTCTATGTTCTCCAAAGTGATGATATCCTTTTGCTTTATATTTAAACTGTATTTACAATGAATGTTCCTTTATCTGTGTCCCCTCCCCCACTTTTTCTTAGTACTGGCCTCAAAAAATTATCCACTGAAAAAATAGAAAAACTCAAAAATTTTTTTATCTCAGAATGCTAAGAATTATGACAGAAACCAAGCTTAAGTTAACCACTGAGAGGTATTATGAGTTAAATTAAGAAAAGGTCACAAAGCAGTCAAATATGATAGAAATGGTATAAATTCTAATCATCATCTGATCTTAATAGATCTACTGACAATGGTCAAATATAGATAAATTAATTCTTAAA
Organism: Plecturocebus donacophilus; assembly: GCA_004027715.1. Classification (NCBI taxonomy): domain Eukaryota; kingdom Metazoa; phylum Chordata; class Mammalia; order Primates; family Pitheciidae; genus Plecturocebus; species Plecturocebus donacophilus. The sequence continues at coordinate 7,013 of PVKP010007438.1, forward strand.
AATAATAGTGACAACATCAAAGATGAAAACAAGAACACATTTATCAAGCACTGATTGTTCCAGACACCATACTAAATCCTGTAAAAATAGTATTTCATTTAATCCACAAATGGATCTACTAAAAAGGTACTATAATTATCCCCAGTATACACTCTGGGGAACTGAGTTAGAAAGGTTATGTAATTTGCCCAAGATCACACGGCTAGTAAGTTTCCAAGTTGGGATTCAAATTCAGGTCTGACTCCAAATCCCATATTCATAACCACTCTACTATTTATATTCCTATGAAAAATTAGGGTAAATGTGGCAGAAACTTCTTGTTCAAGTTAAACAAATTTTTAAATAACTTTCTGAATTTTAATTCTTCAAATAGTACAGAGGATACAATATTAGGGATATAAATTTGACATTTTCCACGATTTAAAGAGGACTTAGACAATTTTTGACTAAGAGCGAAATTAAACCCTGAATCATTTGTTTGGCCTTATTACTACAGCTTAAAACAACAACAATAACAACAATCACATTGCCTAATCTGAAAATAGGAAACATATGTAGGCTAGATAACTTGGAGAAACTGTTACTTAGGTGGGAGAACTTCTGAAGGTGATGATATTCTATGTAGAATGCCATAAAAATACTGATGCACTATGTTTCCCCATATAAACCAGGAATTATTTTTTTCTAGCAAGAAATGTGATATTACATATAATACACATATTATATGTATAATTACATATAATACACATATTATATGTATAATTACATATAATACATATAATACACACAAACAAGAGAATTTCCAAAAACAAATGGAATCAAACTATTTAGCCAAGTTGGCTATTTCTGAACACTATCACTTCTAGTTATGACATCTTGACCAAATAATGTAAACTTTCTGTGCCTTAGACTTTTCCCCAGTATAATTTGGGTACAACAACCCTTTCTAGCTTATAGGTTTAAAGGAGACTGGTGTTTTGTAAATGCTCAGTAAGAGTTTCTTGCTTTAACTTTTATTTCTACTAAAAAAACCCTCAGTTCAATGTTTTACTTATTGTGATGAATTGAATTATCTGTATGCAAAGAACAGAACATTACTATTACATTTAACTTGATTACATGAATTAATACCAGAGAGTAGAAGGGATATAAATAAATAAATTAAAATGGCAGGCAGTTGAAAGATTATTAACAAATGTCTTTAGCGAGGTATTTTGTGAGTTGCATTTATATATGGCCATCCTAGATGTCCTGGGGATTCACACCAGGTAAAAGGGAAGAAAGTAAGATGGTATCTCTTCTGCAACTTTGTCAATTCTTTGTGCTTTTGCTTAGTGTACCAGGGAGATGGAAAAAATTCTGATCAAACTTCTCATAAAAACATTTATATGCCCATACCAGAAAACGGCAATGAAGCATGCTAGATTTCACTCTTTTTTTAATTTCTCATGTTATTTATTTTCCACATGTGATCTTTTCCATTACTTTGAAGGGTTTGTCTAAAAACTAATTATTTCCTTCTTGGCACTGGGGCTGCAATTCAGGTAGCGGCCACCTGTTAAATAATAAGGCCTTTTTACTGACTCCATAGCCTATTGTCTAAGCTTTTTCCAGGTGTGGATAACTAAAAGAAAGTAAGAATGTAGCACATTATCCACCACCTAAACTTTCAAAGTAAAAATATAGTGTAGAATAATAAAGGTTCAACCTTCCTTAAAAGATACCAAACAGTATGATATTGCTATAATAATTAAGCAGTGAGGTACTGGCACAAGAATAGACAAAGCAATCAATGTAAAATTACAAAACTCACCCAAAATATACATAAGGCCTTACTCTGATAAAGAACACATTTAATATCCATGGGGAAACACAGTATTATTCAGTTGTGGTAGCTAACAATTTAGAAAAAAAAATGATAACATGATAACAATGATCTAATAAACCAAATCAATTCCAGGTGGATTTTTGATGTAAATTAAAAATAAAAATAAAAGCATAAAAATACTAGTGAAAGATATAACTGGGTATTTATATAATCTTGAGATTATGAAGACCTTAAGAATGATACCAGGTAGAAATCATAAAGGAAAAGATCAGCAAATTTAGCAATGCAAATATTTAAAACTCCATGTTAGCAAAACAAAATCCCCATAAACACATTGTAAGGCAATGACAAACTGGTAAAAATATTTTAAACAACAAATAATATTCTTCATAGGCTAGGCACCGTGGCTCATACTTGTAATCCCAGCACTTCGGCAGGCTAAGGTGGGCAGATCACTTGAGGCCAGGAGTTTGAGACCAGCCTGGCCAACATGGTGATACCCTGTCCCTACTAAAAATACAAAAATGAGCTGGGTGTGGTGGTGCACGCCTGTGGTCCCAACTACTCGGGATGCTGAGGAGCACTGCTTGAACCTGGCAGTCAACTCTGGGTGACAGAGTGAGACTCTGTCAAAAAAAAAAAAAAAAAAAAAAAAAAATTTAAGAGCTTTCGTAAATAAAAAGGAAAGATATATATGTAAGAGTAGACAATTCACCACCACCACCACAACCATGAAATATAAATGGCCAGTTAGCACACTGGAAAAGTTCAACTTTACCAGCAAACAAAGAAATATAAATTAACATGAGGTAGAAATTGGCAATTATTACTATATCTCTGTTAATCTATGACATTTTATAGTACATACACACATAATTCTAGGGTAAGGAGAAACTAGCAACTTCATAAATTGCTGGTACAGGTATAAATGATTCAACTTTATACAGTGCAATCTAGTGAAAATTTTTATCAAAGTAATTCCTGAGCTGATAGAAATCAGAAAGTGGTCATGGGGAGGGTACTAGCTGGAAAGGGGAATGAGGGGAAAATCCTGGGGTGATGTAAATGTTTTACACCTTGTTTTGATGGTGTTTTTGGTGTATAAAATTGTCAAAAATTCATCAAAGTCAACAGATAACAACTGTGTGCTTTTTTATGTGTAAATTATGCCTCAATTAAAAAAAAATTTTTTTAAAAGCCTACCTGACACAGGAAATAACAATGAATTTACAGGATATTTAACTACAAATTTATTCACTGATGAAAGGCTTATAATTAAAAATGGGATACATTTCTTCACAAAGACCCATGTTAAATTATGTAATATCCTCATGGTAGAATATTATATAATCATCAAAAAGGATGTTGCAAAATAATATTTAGTGATGTAGAAAATGTTGATAGTATACTGAAAAGAGAGAAAGGGAGAAAAAGGAGGTATGGCGTGATTCTATTTTTGGGAAAAGCATCTGTATATTACTGCATGGGAGGGCAGACAAAAACACTGATGAATATCTGTGGGATATGAAACTACCAGTGATTTTTTTCTTTCTTTTAAAATATTTTATATACTGAACATGTATTATAAACACAAATTAGGTATTTGAAAAAAATCACTATGATAATTAATAATTTCATTTACAACTCTTTAAAATGACATTGTTTAAAACTACCTTTAAAGAAATACAACCAACCATGTAGAAATTATGCATCTTCTTTCACAAAGCTTCACCTGAAATCCTACTACTAGGGTTTCTGTATCCTGCTTTTCAGATATGGTTAAGGTATCAGAATGCTTATTTATAATTTCTTGGTTGCCAGTGTACAATGGCAACTTTCTTTGCACTGGCTTTGTTGCCATCTGTAACAACTATGGTGAAGTGACTTTTTTACTACATTATGCTAATCCCAAGGACCTTTGCTACTTAAACTTTCTTTCCAATAGAAATAAATGACTTATGCATGCACAGCTTTTCTCTGTTCCAAGATGCTCTTGTCAGCTAAAAAAAAAAAAAAAAGATTCTGGAGAGAGTCCAGAATTCATGACTGTATATTCCCAACATGGAAAAGGTAATCTTGTCCACTCTCCTCCTCTTTCTCTATGAATGCTAAATTTATATTAGCTAAACTTTGCCAGCCTCAGCATTTTGTAATCTGGATTCAGCTAAAGAATACTTTTTTTAAAAAAACAAGGCTACACTTTTCTCCTTTTCTTAACAGCTTATAAAATAGAACCATCTAGCACCACTAGTAAATTAATTGAATATGTTTACATTCCTTCTAAGTCATAGATAACATAACTGAAGTAAATAACATTTGCATTCCTTCTTTTCAAATATTACTTTGAGGTTATTAGATCAAGAGGACTGCATAACTAATGTTTTGACAATTTAATTTAGAATGTTTAGTTTATGCTGCTTAAGTAATATGTCAAGCCTTACCAATACTACCCTAGTACCACGCACCCTCCTTCCCTCTTTCACACCCATTATTTCCTGAGCACTCTCTATGAGTCAGGCAATAGGCCGGGCGCGGTGGCTCATGTCTGAAACCCCAGAGCTTTGGGAGGCCAAGGCGGGCGGATCACCTAAGATAGGGAATTGGAGACCAGCCTGACCAACATGGAGAAACCCCATCTCTACTAAAAATACAAAAAAATTAGCTGAGCGTAGTGGTGCATGTCTGTAATCCCAGCTACTCCGGAGGCTGAGTCAGGAGAATTGCTTGAACCCACGAGGCGGAGATTGCGCCACTGCACTCCAGCCTGAGCAACAAGAGTGAAACTCCGTCTCAGGAAAAAAAAAAAAAAAAAAAAAGAGGCATTATACAGAGTGCTTTACATGAATTATCTCATTTAATTCTAATAATATCTCTGAGGTAGGTATTGTTATTTCTATTTTACAGGTGAAGAAATTGAGGCTTAGAAGTTAGGCTGCTTGCTTAGGTCATTGAGCAGGGATTTGAACCCAGGCATTCTGATTAGACAGCCCACTCTATAATTAGGTAATAATTCAATGTGTGGAATTACAGAGTCGGTTTTGGTTTCAGAAGTCACAGTGGAACAAAAGAATGATTGTACCTCCATGATGGTACATTTCTTTAAAAAAGTGTGGAAAGTATTCCAAAGATGAGAATGGGTGATATATGCTATAACTAGCTCCAGAAGATGAATATTGTTATTTAGAATCAAAGGCCTCTGAAAGCCGAGTTAAATTTTTTCTTCCTTGTCCCAGTGATTAGTACTTCAGGTTAGAATCACTGCTAGTAGAAGCTGGTATTCTGGAAACAGCATGGGCTCATGTGAAGATAAAATGAAATGAGTAGGATAAAGGTCCTAGCAGTGTCTGAAATATAGCACGTAAAAATATTTGCTAAAAAATGAATTGGTGGGATCTAAAGTTACCTTCATCTCCTACTATCTGTAGAAGAGTTAGAGTAAAAAAGCAGGAAAAGGATATATGTTTACTTTAGTCAAATATAAGTGGTTCCTATTCTGTCAGTTATTCTGTATAATCTTATTAACTAATCTGACTAACTGATAATTGGCCAAAATACCTTAACAAGTGGTTTTAAAATAAATGAAGGGACCTCACATTAAAGTAATTCTTCAGAAATGCCAAAATAAAAAGCTCATGAAATATAAATACAATTTGGGGCAGAGCAAATTTGTTCATTTTAAACCTTTAATTGGTTTCCATTTGTTTTTATTTTATTTTAAGTATTATTTATTGTTTTTTAGAGACAGGGTCTCTGTCGCCCAGTCTAGAGAGTGCAGTGGCATGATCACAGCTCAATGTAACCTCAAACTCCTGGGCTCAAGTGATCCTCCAACCTCAGCTTCCTGAGTAGCCAGGATTACAGGTGCATACCACCACACTTAGCTAATTTTAAAATTGTTTTGTAGAGATGGTGTCTTGCTATGTTGTCCAGACTGGTCTCAAACTCCTGGGTTCAAGTGGTTCTCCCATCTCAGCCTCTCAAAGTGCCGGCATTACAGGCGTGAGCCACAGCTCCAGCCTCCATTTGTTTTAATGTAGTGAGTTGACCTAAAGACTCAAACTTGAGTTAAACAAATAATAGTAGAATACAGAAACCTCTTTTGAGTCAGGTGTCAAAGTACTATCCCCAAAAATCCTGCATTCCTACCTCTGGCAGGTTACTACCTACTACCTCCTATGATATTTGAACCTGAAGTTTCTTCTTAGGTAGCGAAAGGATAACAATCCCAAGTTACATAGGAAGGGTTAAACCACATTAGCAGAGTTGAGAATCCTATGTGAATGCAAGGTTTCATGCCAATGACTGTGAAAGCAGTTCATAATTTACTCCCAATATCTGTTCTAAGCAGAAAGCTTCTTCCTTACAATGATGTCTTATCTCACCTGGGATATCATAAATCAATGGGAATGACTGTCATGTCTAACTTTACTCCACATCCCACATCTCACACATTATTTCCATTAAAAATATTTATTAAATAAATAGGAAATAGTTTTCAAAATATGCAAACTGGGTTAATATGACCTATATGAATAAACTGAGCCCATAAATACTGTGCTGCCGCATTTATGCCATTGAAAGATTTTAGTTTCACTAGATAAGTATTCATGGAAAACTTAAGGATTAATAATTATTTGCCATAGGCTCTTCATGTTTTAAATGACATCTTAAGGAAAAAGAAGCATGTTGTTTAGAGTTATTAATTGATAAAGTAGGGTAAGGGTTGCATGACAGCAGCAGTTTAATGAGTACAAAAGGTTCAATATCTGGACTGTAAGAAAACAGATAATACAGTTTACCTATAGGCTGGAAATTAGAGAAAAGTTTCAGAATTAAGGAAGACATCTAAACTAATAAAAACTATAGAGCTCTAATAAAGGCTACATAAAGCATAATTACAGTAACTAGTGAAAATATTACTACTCCTCAAAAGTTGATTAATGGATATTTGTCTTGCAGTTGATCATTTAGTTGAAATTCTTGGCAAAAAGAACAAGAGGGAGTACTTTATAACTAGTGAATAGAAAACAGATTGACTTCCTTAGAGATTATTTAGCAACAAGCTTTTATAGTAAAATACACTCTTCTTTTGACACTATGAACTACCAGTATTGCTTTTTATTTTCTCCTCAGATTAAATGAGCCAAATACCTTTTATTAACTTGATTTAAGCATCAGGTACTATCCTATTATGCATCATCTGTCAGCTGGGGATCTTTGTACCCCTCCACAGCCCACAGAAATCTAAATCTCTCCAAAGAATTTCTGCTAATTGTCAGCATGTCTCATGATCATCAGGCCTCCTTTGACTCTTGTGCTCTTGCTTCCTCTGGCCTACACCATGCGAAAAGAATTTGAATCTCTGCCATCCCGAGTCTCCAACCAAACACCACCCACAAGAGCACAACTTTACTGAAGGCTGTTAAGAGATACTGGAGATAGGTCATATCAACCACTGCACCTCTCAACACTAATCCCCTCCCTTTCTTCTTATCTCAAGATAGCAGTTCGGTGATCATCTTTTGTGATTTGAGGATGCTCCTAAGGTACTGTTCTTCAACTTCTCTCTGGTGAATCATAGCAAGGCACAGTATTTTTCCCAAGAAATACATTATTCTCTCTAATAACAATTCGTTGCCAACTATTAAGAAATCTTTTTTTAAAGAAAAAAATTATTCATGCTGAGAATTATTCAGTACCACCTAAATTTTTGTTTTTTAAAAAAGGACCTTAACAGGTAGAACCTGAAAGAAATAAGATAGCCTACTACATGAAACAATTGAGAATAAACCAGTTTGAGACAATTCACTAGTTAAGCAGAAATCTTAAAAGAAGAAAAGCAGAAAAGTGCATATGTGAGAATCTCCAGAGGGGTCTGGAAAAATGGTAGTATTGAAAAACGACTCTGAGGAGGTGTGGCCCCAAGAGAATAGGATAAAACCCTGCTGCTTTCCCATCCCCTCTCTATTCTACCCCAGCATGGCTCTGAATGAGAGCACAGTTACAAAAAGTGTATGGTAGTACAGTGTAACTAAAGATCTCATGTTCAGGCTGGAGGAAGAAAAAAGGAGGCCCAGGATAGTAGAAGGTATTGAGGAGATTATAAAGAGAAAAGAGACCCCATAAAGTCCATGCATGTATTGATCCAGTGCTAAACTGCATATCAAAGACTCTGAAAACTTAAATAAAAAATAGTGGGCCGGGCGCGGTGGCTCACGCCTGTAATCCCAGCA